>JAAVTZ010000374.1:0-24242 GCA_014898835.1 Fusarium lateritium
GATCCTAGTCTCGATTATTTTCTCCCCCCTAGCCAGGCTGTGTGCTCAGCTAACTAATGCAAATAAGTCCAGCTCGTGCCTGCATTGATGTATCTTTAATAACAACATCCCTGTGCCGTGTGCAAGGACGCAATGGAAGGATTGAATCCTTGTTTTAGCCCAAAACTCATACCTCAGCGTGCTAATAATATGCAGATATATATAATGTAGCGCTACTCTTCTTCGTCTTTCACTAACCATTGGCTTTTGGTCATTGTCTTTCTTTAGTATAGTCATTCTTTTTAGACTGTTGTTCAGTCTAGCCGTTCATTTCACTAGTCATTCGTTAATACTAGTCAATACGCAAAATGCGTACCACATTCTTTGCTTTGGCGGCATTGCCGTTGTATGCAGTTGCCCAGGACCCTGTCTTTTTTCCTGATGCTGCTCCTACTACTACCGGCACCACGACGTAAGTAACATGTGGTGAAATGCCTTCGATACTTTTTATTGACTTGACTCAGAACTGAAGCTCCTCCTCCACCTGTGGTCGACACATCTTCCGAGATCCCTGTCGACTTGCCCCCCACTACCACTGATGCTATCGTCGTCCCTGAGACCACACCGGAAGCAATTCCTGACACAACCACTGAGCAGCCTGCCATTCAGGATACTACCACAGGGTTGCCGCCTGCAGTACTGGACACCACAACAGACCTGCCTGTTGTTGCAGACACCACAACTGGGCAGCCCATCGTTCAAGACACTACCACCCAGTTGCCACCAGTGCTGGACACAACTACAGAGCTGCCGCCTCCCGTTGTAGACACAACCACTGGCCTCCCTCCTGTTGACACAACCACTGGTCTCCCTCCCGTTGTAGACACAACCACTGGTCTTCCTCCTGTTGTAGACACAACTACTGGTCTCCCTCCCGTTGTAGACACAACAACTGGGCAGCCCATTGGCCAAGACACTACCACCCAGTTGCCACCCCCAGTTCAGGACACCACTACAGAGCTGCCGCCTCCCGTAGTTGATACCACTACAGACCTACCTGTTGTCCCAGACACCACCACTGGTCTCCCTCCTGTTGACACCACCACCCAAGAGCCTGTCGTTCAAGATACCACAACTCAACAGTCGCAGCCTATCGTTGACACAACCACCGATGCACCACCTGCTGAGACTACTACTCAACAGCCTCCCGTTCAGGACACTACAACAGCCGCTGAGCAGCCTGCTGATACCACTCAAGGTCAAGATGCCCAACCCACAACCAAGGATGAGAACGACCACCCAATTACTGAGGCCCCTGTTCCTACAACCGCGGCCCCCGAAGCTACCTCTAGCGTTTCCTCTGTTTCTTCTCAGGTTGCAGCCTTGATCCCTATCATTAACCAATGGAAGGATGACCCCGAGGCTCTCAAGGACGAAACCAACAAGAAGGTCGAGGATACGCACGATGATATCATTGCTGTTATCGTTAGCCTGGGTGGTAAGCCTGATGTCGGATGTGCCGGTAAGAGGAAGCGAGGTCTTTTCGGTGCTATTGGCGATATCATCAACAACCTTGCATGTATGGCCGAGGACCTCACCAAGGTCTCGGGTGGCATCATTAGCGGTAACGTGCCTGCCGTTACCGGCGCCGTCTCTGGCGTCGAGGCCAAGAATGATGAGTTGACCGACGAGGAGAAGGAAGAAGAGGAGAAGAGTGAGGAAGAAAAGAGCGAAGAAGAGGAGTCGACCAAGCAAGAAACCACCAAAAATGAGTCTACTGAGGCTGTCACGACAACCGAGGAGCCTACCACGACAGAGGAGCCTACGACCACTACTGAGGCTACTACTACGACCACAGGTGATATGAGGCCTTGTGCCTCTGATGTCTGCGGCGGTGGAGATTCTTGCCCAATGGGTGCAGCCCCTTTGAGTGGCGCCCAGATGGGCATCATGGCCACAGGACCCGGTGACTGCAAGACCATTGAAACTACCACTACCGACGGAGACCTTCCCACTGCTCCAGGTACCTTGGGCGACTTTTCGGTCACCCAGCCTACCGCCAATGCTCAGTCAGGATCCGAAGAGAAGCGAGAACTATCTCCTCGTGTTTTCAACGACCCTGAAATGTCGCCCAATCCTCTCTACGTTGCGACCTTGACCCCTACTTGGGTCAGCCAACAAGGAGCCGCTTCTGGCCACTGGTTTCCCTTCCCTATGGCTGGCCATGCGGCTGCTGGAGTCAACGGTATCTATGGCTGCACTGGTGTTATTATTGCGTCTCAGAAGGGTGTCTATTTGTCTCACATCTGGGAGAACCCTGTTTTCATTGATGGCGCCTGGACCCCTACTAGTGACGATGACTTCAACCGTAATGCTTTCGAGGCCCTTCGCGACGGTACACCCGACGCTCAAAGTGTCACTGCCCTCATTGGCACAGACGATAACCCCGGCCCCCTGAACGCTATCTATGCCCCCAAGGTCTTTGTTCTTACCCCCCTAACTGATCTGTTGAACGACCCAACTGGTATAACTACAAGGCTCCGTTATCAAGATCGTGCCCAGGGTCTAGCCAACGACCTTGCACGCGTCATCCCCGGCTCGGGTGGTGAAGGTTATACTCTTGGTTACATGCGAACCAACCAACAACTCTCCACCGAGGAGCCTGGGTTCTTGGGTCGTGCGATCTTCGAGGTCGATATGCTCCAGAAGGTCCTTGTAAGCCAACATGACCCCAACGGCAACGGTCTGGCTGTCGGCCGATGGAGGCTTTGGGTTGAGGATCAACTCATCACAGTTCAGGACTTCTGGATTCCAGACGTCCCTAACCCTCCTGTTGGTGCACAGAAGCGTGAGGATAACCCCAATGACGAATGCTTGATCGGTGGTGGCGCCACAGGCACAACATCGTCAGGTCCCACCTCTACCGAGGCCAACACCGAGACCACAGAGGCTGGCACTACGGACGCGGCTACTACTACTGAGGCGGCTGAGTCTACCACCACCAAGGACTCTGAGACCACCGCTGTTGACACTACCACTGGTGCTGACACTTCTGCCGAGACCACTACCAAGGCTGCTGATGAGACTACAACCACTGCCATTCCCAGCACTCTCCTTACCACCACCAGACCTGCTTCTGACACTGACACCATCACTTCGGGATCTACTGACCTCGCCACCACCACTGCTCCTACTCGTACTTACTACCCCTGTCACGTTTACGGTGGCCCCCGTGTCGCCTCAGCCTACTGCCAGTGTGAGACCACCGTGTCCGGAAAGCAATACGTCGCCACTACTACAATGGTTGACGGTCAGTGCGAAGCCTACACCGAGTTCCCCTCCAAGATCGACCCTGCTACTGAGGCTCCTCCTCCAACTGAGGCTCCCATCGAAGAGCCTCTGACACAGACCAATGACGGCACTGTCCTTGCGTGGTCTTCCTACAAGCTTGAGTACAACCGGGTCTATAAGGATGTTACTGTCACTTATTCCAAGGGTCTTGGCCCTGCCAGGACCATCGCGACCCCTGTCCCTACTCAGACTGCCGTGGACAACGATGGTTCCGGCCAGTGTGGTACTAGCGATGGCCTTTCCAAGAGCGGTCTGGGTGAAGCTTGTGACCGTGCCATCAATGAATTCGAAGATGATACTATCTACACGGGCTACACCACCCGTTTCAGTCGTTCTAAGAAGGGTATTCTCATCGCTGCTTCTTTCGGTCAGGCAGCTTGTATTGCTAAGTTCAGCTGTGATGACTACGGCATTGGTATGAGCGGTAAGCTTATCAAGGAAGCTCGTGAGCACGCCAAGTCCAATGACAATATCTGGATGTGTGGTCACATTCAACTTTCCAACTCTTGCAAAGTGGTTATGGACTACTGCACGAACTGTAAGAACGAGGGTTAGAGTGGGTTACGCGTTAGTTACAGTTTCTATGGCTGGGCGTTGCGATCTGCACCATTTCTACCGCTGGTGAAGCTGAAGGGAGTTGGTAACAGATAGCATTCTTTGCCTAAAGCTTTCTATAGATAATAGAAATTATTCTCAGTTTATATTAAATTATCCTAAGTTTATAGCAATTATCCTTAGTTTATATTAAGTTATCCTTAGTTTATATTAAATTATTCTTAGTTTGTATTACATTCGACTTATTTTATATTAAATTCGACTTATTTTATAACAGATTTACTTGAAAGTTAGCTAGATGACTCACTATGAACTGATCTATTCTGTATATGCATGCTTACGCTATAACCGCAATCTTTCAACGTTAGTCAAGTTTTTGCCGCCCTTATCATCGGGCGAGAAGACAGCTGGACATATTGGACAGGTCAATCATTGCACCAAGGTGCATGCTGAAGTTGTCAATCTAGATCTGAGGTCCTTCTCAGGATGGCACCACAACAGTGCTTTCGGGATGACATTCGGCGATGGTACAACTCCGGCTAGAAATACACATTTAGTAGCCTTTGGGCCCTCATACGAGGATGTCCGCCTGAATCCCACGGCGAACAATGGACAAGATGCTTTGAAGGCTATACGTGGCTTTGCCCCGGATCGCATCAGAGATGTGAAGCGGCTCGTATTTCATGATTGGAATGAGGATGAGTTCGCAAAAGGAACTTGGGAATTTCTTCGACCAGAGATGGCAACGAAATACATCGAAAGTCTGAGACAACGCCAAGGCAACGTTTTGTTTGCCAGCGCTGACTGGGCTACTGTTTGGAGAGGATTTATCGATGGTGCTATTGAGGAGGATACAAGAGTTGCCAAAGAGCTAAACGACGAGTTCACTAGCTTGAAGCGGTTTGAGAAGCGTGGGGGTTCCAGACCGTTAGGTTACAAGATCTAGTCTGTATTCATGGTATTGCAGCTCTTAACTATTGGAGATTGTATCACTAAGAAGTGACATAGTGAATTATATAATTTAGAAATCGTATGCTTGAAGTGACAACTTTTGTTTCTAGTTATCGCGAGGCAAAATTGGAATTTATATTGGCCATGCCAGGAAATATTGAGGATACAGAAAACAATAATTGCAAGAAAAATCGCGATAATCAATCTCAAGTCATCAATATAAATGTCAAAAGTGCACAGAAAGGCTGGAAGATAAATAATCTAACGCGAGTACATATTCAAAGTTTTGGGCGCTGTACAGCGTAAAACGCCAAAGCAGAAAACCCAGACTTGCACTGGAAGGTAGCTACAGTCCCTTTCTGGAATAAGACAATATCCCCAGCCCGAGCTGTTATGTTTGCCCCAGTCTCATCACCAATGGTACATTCGCCCTCGATGAAACACTTGACCTCATCGAACTCATATGTTATAGACTGCGGCACGTCTTTTTCGAGCCTGAAAAACCCGGCAGTTAAAGGGTTTGAGGAAGCAGATGACAAAGAGTCTACCATTACGTTAGCAAAATATATAAATGGCGTCAAGGTTCGCCCAGAATATGCATACCTTTCATGAAAGCCTTGACTTGAGGTGCAACTTGAGGCAGGTTGGCTGATTGAAAGGCGAAACCGCCTTGCTTGTAAGTAATAGGCATACTGTATCGTAGAACTTTGACGTGGGAAAAGATGTGGAAATGTTTCTCGAACCGTGGCCGTTGCTTCTGAGCTCGTGGGAATGGATACTCCTGTAGTGTATTCCAAGGGCAATTCTTGTTTATACAGCGGGCTTTGATACAAGTTGACTTCACATTTCCTATGTGTTCCGTTTGCTGATCATTTCCTAAAGTATTACGATTGTGGTTTTACTGAAATCCGACAAGTTCGGAGAAACCGACGCTCACGTCTCCGTAGACTCGGAACGGAACGGTACCCCGGAACCAGTAGCCTAACAACACGAGCGGGCCAGTCATGGACGAAGACGATCTTGCCCTGGGGTTCTTAGCATCGCATAGGAGCACAAAAGGTCGGTAGGGTTCTTTGAGGTTCATTTGTCAGACCCACGCCCCTGCCTATCTTATCACCACGTTATTTGGAACGTCTTACAAGACTTCTAAGCTATGTCTACTATTACTGTGTCTGGCGTTGAAGGCCGGCGCATCAAAGGTTTGTGATTCTGTCGTGACTAAAATTACGGCGATTAACTCTTCTCCATTGCAGTGCACACAGGTCTTTTCATCGATAACACCTTCATACCCGCGCAGGGGAACAAGACTATCGATGTCGAGAACCCACTCAACGGCCAAAGTCTTGGTCATGTTGCTGCGGCACAGACTAGCGATGTGGACAAGGCCGTCTCTTCAGCGACTAAAGCATTCAACGAGACATGGCGCTCATCAACACCCCAGCAACGACGTAGCTTATTGACCAAACTTGCGGAGCTTATTGAGCGCGATAGTAAAGATCTTGCCTCCCTCGAGGCAATTGACGCTGGAATTCTCTATCGGGATTCAAGCAATGTATTTGTTCCCCAAGCTGCTGAGACATGCCGCTACTACGCAGGATGGTCGGACAAGATAGCCGGGCAGGCCCTGAAAATCACGAACGGAATGGCATATACCCGTCGCGAGCCTTTTGGCGTGTGTGCCGCTATTGTTCCATGGAACTCCCCTTTGTAAGTCCGCTGCTTGACATGACTTATACAAATTATCGTCTGATTTTGCGTAGGATGATTACGATCTGGAAGCTTGCGCCAGCTATCGCTACAGGAAATGTCATCATTATCAAGACACCAGAAGCTTCGCCATTTTATGGCCAGAGGCTCGCAGAATTGGTCTCAGAAGCAGGATTCCCACCCGGTGTGATTAGCATACTATGCGGGTTAGGCCCCATCGCCGGTCAGGCTTTAGCTGCTCATCGGGGCGTCCGCAAAATCTCATTTACCGGTAGTACTGCAGTGGGTCGACAAATCCTACGTACGTCAGCAGAGACAAATATGAAGAAAGTCACTCTTGAGCTTGGCGGTAAAGGGCCGAGTATTGTTTTTGCAGACGCGAACTTGGAAAACGCGTTAGCCTGGACCACAGCTGGTATTACCATCAACAACGGCCAGATTTGCGCTGCCGGAAGTCGGATCTACGTGCAAGATACTATCTACGACAACTTCGTCCGCAAATTCTCCGACATGTCGAAAGATGCCATTGCAGGTGACCCTCTCCTGGCAGCAACAACCAAAGGCCCGCTTATCAACCAAAGCCAAAAGGAGCGTGTTATGGGATTTATCCGTAACGCTTGCGAAGAAGGGAATGAGTTACTTCATGGCGGTGACGACTCGAACCTGCCCAAGGACGGGCATTTCGTGCCTAACACGGCCTTCTCGGACGTTAAACCGGGCGCAACCATCATACAGGAGGAGGTTTTCGGCCCTGTCGCGTCCATCGCTCGGTTCTCTAGTGAGCAAGAAGTTATTGACCTAGCAAACGGGTCCTCATACGGATTGGCAGCTGCTGTGTTCACCGAAAATGTTGACAAGGCTATTCGAGTCAGTGAGGCCATGGAAAGTGGACAAGTGACTGTGAACTCGTGGGGAACGGTGGACGCAAATACATCCTTCGGAGGTGTCAAGGAGAGCGGATTCGGGCGAGATTTGGGCCAAGAGGCCTTAGACGAGTGGACACATGTTAAGTGTATCAAGTTTAGGGTCTCCAGGCTGTAGAGGCTTTCGCCGAAGCTGCGGATTCTAAAGTTCGCGTCTAGTACTATGTACAAGAATACGTCAGCTTGACGTCTTCGTCCAAGATGGCTGAGCCGGCGCAGGTCTCTTGATCTTCAATCAGAGCGATTCAAGAATGATTAATTGAGAGTTCTAACATGCTTATCAAAACCGAGTTCCTAAAGAGGAAAGTCTGCAAGAATTCGGATGCCATTTACCAGCATGTGAACCTGGCATACTTGGTAAGCTATGTGGTGCAAGATTTAGGAATAGAACAATAACAACGCCAGTCTGATAGGAACTGCAGAGGAAAGGCGACGGAGAAGGGTGAGCAAGTGGTGTCGGGTGTCGGCTGTGAATCGGAACCTGCCCGGAACCCCGTAGATCTACATGAACCGCCACATGGTTGCTGATAAGGCTCATCGCTGGTGCTTTGCGGCGGGGTTTATCAGAAAACATGACTGAAACTTATCGGGCTCTGTGGTGAGGGGAGTGCAAAGCTTAAATAAGATGCTAGTTGAGTTTCTCGAGAGCAAAACATCGCTCTCCTCTATTCTTACTATCAACTTCCTATCTGAGATTTCCTATAAGCACAATGACTTTGACCAAGCATCGCTCTGCCGACCAGGCCTCCGTGCATCGTACAGTTACCAACACAGATGCAACGCGTCTAGAACAGCTTGGAATAAACAGCCAGCTAAATAGAGCCTTCTCACTGCCCTCTCTCATTGGGCTTTGCCTTTGTCTTATGGGCACATGGGAAGCAGGTGCCGCAGTCCTCACGCAAGCGCTTCTAAGCGGAGGTGCTCCGTGCCTCTTCTATAACCTGTACGCCATTCCAGTTGACGTACACAGTAAACATGTCTGATTGATTACAACAGAATTATAACCATCTTATGTACTGTCGCCGTCGGAGCCTCGCTAGCCGAAATTGCCTCGATCTATCCTACTGCTGGAGGTAAGTAAGCGCGGTGGAGAGCTGGCGATTGGGAACTGATATGAAGCAGGTCAATATCACTGGACCACTGCCCTCTTTCCAACATGGGGTAACAAGTCTGTAGGCTGGATGACAGGCTGGATCTCTATCGGCGGCCAGATCGTCCTTACAGCATCACCTGCATTTATATCTGGCCTAATGACCCAAGGCCTCATAGTCCTCGACCAAGCTGATTATGTCGGGACGAGATGGCAAGGGATGCTATTGTATTGGGCTTTCCTACTATATGCCGCTGCAATGAATGTTTGGGGCAATCGTTTGTTACCCACGGCAAACTTGATCTCTGGTGAGACTTCTCCATGCCCCTCTACAAATCGCCATATACTAACAATGGGAGTAGGGATCCTTCACATAGGTGGCTTTTTTATCTCGCTCGTTGTTCTCGCTGTTATGGCCGAAAAGAACTCAGCGCGCTTCGTCTTTGTCGAAAGCGAGAACCGAAGCGGCTGGTCGAACGACGGTATTGCCTGGATGGTAGGTTTAATCAGTAGTGTTTATCCGTTTCTTGGATATGACGCTGCTTGCCATCTAGCTGAAGAGGTACCGCATGCTGCTCGAAATGTCCCTTTTGCAATTGTCGGTAGCATTACTCTTAACGGCTTGATGGGTTTGGCATTCTCTATCATGCTTTTATTTTCTACAGGACCGCTGGAGACGCTTCTCGAGACTCCGACTGGGTTTCCCTTCATTCAGATCTTCTTGGATGCCACCAAGTCCCATGTGGGCACGACAATCTTGTCCCTTTTCCCAATCATCATTGCCGTGGCTGCGGCTATTGCAGGCGTTACATCAACCTCAAGGACTTTATATGCATTTGCTCGCGACGACGCGACTCCCTTCTCGACCTTTTTAAGTCAAGTTGATCATGGAACCCAGGTACCTACTCGTGCAATCTTGGTGATAGTCGCGCTGCAGACAATGCTCGGATTTATCTATCTTGGTAGCTCTACTGCCTTCAACGCCATACTCTCCATGGCTATAATTGGCATGTATCTGTCCTACTTCATCCCCATTGCGTCAATGCTTCTATGGGGCCGAGGCAAGCTCAGGTCGTCTGATTACGGCCCTTTCAAGCTCGGGAGACTCTTAGGAGTCACCCTAAACATCGTGAGTGTTTGTTGGATGGGCGTTGCTATGGTTTTCGGCTTGTTTCCGAGCGTCATGCCCGTCAGCCCCGATAACATGAATTATTCCTCTGTTGTTATCTCAGGATGGATATTATTTGGAATTATTTATTACGCGATGATTGGACATAAAAGGTTCCAGATGCCGGTCGTAGGGGCTGGTGTTGTGATGGGGATACCGCTCGCAGCAGACATTGCTGAGTGAGATTGAGATAGCCGGAAAATGAATACAAGTGATTGCGGCATCGGAAAACTAGACCAAAGTTAAAAAAAGTTCTACTCTATAACATGAGACACATTGCACCGGAACTCGGCTTTCCTACCTATATGTATATTCCATTTCCTCAAACAGTAGTGTCGGCGGAAGTTCCGCTCCGCAAGAAGCGGCAGCTTTATTCCGGGCGGAGCACGATGTCTCAGTAGATTTCCGCCACTTGGCGCTATGCAGAAGGCGTAGGAACTGATCAAGTGGCATAAGACAAAACACGGAGCTCTTTTCCCAAGATGTCCTTTAAGATGTCAACAAGGATCAAGGTAATTACACCGACTTGCCAATTATAGCAAAATCACCTACGCCGTGCGTCACTCCGAACAATGCACAACCTGTAAGACTACTGCCTCATGGAGCTGTGGTCGATCTCATTCGATGACTGCTTTGTACAATGTTGACTAAGGAGTCGATACCAGTGAGAAATATACGGCCTCGTTCGCCTTTTTCGAGGGTCTCTACGAGGTAAGCAATGCATACATCATCCTAGGTCAAAGCTGAGTATTCTGATGAAATAAACAGGCTGGCGTTAGCCATGTATTTGTGAATCTCGGTTCAGATCATCCAGCTATCATGGAAGCGTTAGCCCATGGTGCTCACCTGAAAGGCGTCAACTTTCCCCAAGTCATCACTTGTCCACATGAGGTTCATACCCGCACCCACTATACTAAGATCAATCACTAAGGGAAGTCTAGATGGTTGCAATGTGCATGGCTGACGGATTTGCCCGACTAACTGGCAAGCCTCAATGCGTCCTTGTCCATGTCGATGTTGGAACTCAAATGCTCGGATGCGCCATGCATAACGCGTCGGTGGGAAGGTGCCCAGTCCTTGTTTTTGCCGGCCTGTCTCCGTTCACGTTGGACGGAGAAATGCGCGGTTCTCGAACAGAATACATCCACTGGCTTCAAGACGCTCCTGACCAGAAGCAGATCGTTTCTCAGTTCTGCCGCTTTTCAGGCGAGTTCAAGTCCGGCAAGAACATCAAACAGGTTCTCAATCGAGCCCTGCAGTTTGCTACCAGTGATCCGAAAGGCCCAGCGTACATTGTTGGTGCTCGCGAGGTGATGGAGGAAGAGATCGCACCATACCAATTGGACCAAGAAGTATGGAATGCCATATCCCCTGTGGCGCTTCCACTTGATGCCCCGGAGACCATTATTACTAGTTTGGCTGAGGCTGAGAGTCCGCTCATCATTGTGGGCTATACTGGTCGCAATCCTGCCACCGTACCGGAGCTGGTCAAGTTAGTCGAAGCGGTCCCAGGCGTGCAGGTTCTCGACGGCCTCGGCAGTGATGTTTGCTTCCCTTGGAGTCACCGTGCCTTTCTGGGAGTGGGAATCGGCCGTCACGAGTTTATTACCAAGGCCGACGTCATTCTTGTAATCGACTGCGACGTGCCCTGGATCCCAACACAATGCAGGCCTCGAACTGATGCGAAGATCTTTCATATCGACGTTGATCCACTCAAACAAAACATGCCATTGCACTACATTCCAGCTCTACGCAGATATAAAGCTGACGCGGAAACGGCTATGCGACAGCTGAACGATTATATCTCGAAACACGAATACTACTCTTCCTTGATTGAGATCGAAACCTATAGGAAGCGCTGGGATGAACTGGAAGAGTCTCATCGCAAACGCATCCAGAAGATCAAGGATGTCGCGGCAACTCCCTCAGACAAGTCTTCCTCGCCATCCACATCTTTCTTGTGTTCTCAACTGCGCAAAAACTGTCCCAGTGATACTATCTGGTGTCTCGAAGCTGTTACGAACGCACCATTCATCTATGAGCAATTGCAAATCGATGAGCCGGGACACCTCTTTAACTGCGGAGGAGGAGGGCTGGGCTGGTCTGGGGGAGCAACTCTTGGTGTAAAGCTTGCGTCGGACTGGATGTCGGGAGGTAAGGGTAAAGGAAAGTTCGTCACGCTGATCGTTGGCGATGGGACCTTTTTGTTCGGCGCCCCGGGAACCGTTTACTGGATTGCGAGGCGCTATGAGCTTCCCACCCTCACGATTGTCTTGAGCAATAAAGGTCTGTCCTCTACTTCACTTCTGCTATTGCCACTAATAGATGAAAAGGTTGGAACGCCCCTCGCAATTCCCTCACACTAGTACATCCAGATGGGTACGGATCCAAGCTTTCAAATGAGGGCCTGAACATATCCTTCGCTCCTACGCCAGATTTCTCTGGAATTGGTAAAGCAGCTTCAGGAGGAGTAGCATGGGCTGGAATTGTGACTAATGTGGGAGAATTGGAGGAAATGTTACCTCAAGCAATAGAACATGTCCAAAATGGCGTCTCAGCAATCCTAGAAGTCAGACTCAAGGGTTCATGGTAGACCTAGTGGAATATTACTGTCGTTTAAATGAATTGACTCATGTCCCATAACTGATTTTTACAAGACACTTATTGAGTTATTCAATCCATGAAATTTGTTTGAACAAATAGAGTGCTTAGTTTAATTGGAAGGTTATGTGATGTTTTCGACGAAGCATCTTGGTGTAATCCTACTGTATCTCCTACCTTGAAACAAGAATGCAACGATTGGCCTTGTACAGGGATATTCAGATCCTCCCGGCTTTGACATAGCTATCTGTAACCCATTTGAGAATCAACCAACCTTCCGTACTCTCGAGATTACTACATAACTCCGCACGACGCTGTTTAGCCAATGAGCCCTGTAGCGTTCCCCAATTCGGGCGCACGCATGATTCCGCATAGACTTCGGAAACTCCACCAGGATCGGAAAGCGAGATTCCTATAGGAACGGAACCTTTAGTCATACCTAGTGATCCGAACGGATACCAGTAGCCATCATTCTCACAGCCTCTAGCGAAAACAATAAGACGCGCGACTGTGAAAATGAACTGATTCGTTAGACAACAATTGCAATACTCAAGTAGTCATCATGAATAGAATCATCACCAACCGGACAACCTGTGCTCTCAGGCCAAGGATCTGGCACCCTAGAAGCTACAGAAGTATTACGACTGAAACCACAGTCTCTCTTATCATCAATGGGAAAGACATTACGACTCCAAAGACTTTCCCAGTCATCAGCCCATTGACCGGAGCCAGGGTCTGGTCTTTATCCTGTGCCACCGAACAGGACGTCAAGAAGGCTGTTCAAAATGCACACGAGGCCTTTCAGGATTGGTCCAAGACCAAAGCCTCAACTCGGCGAGATATCTTCCTCGCAGCTGCCGACGTCATGAATCGAAGACGTTCAGAGCTCGGCGAATACATGCACCATGAGATTGGTGCAAACCAGGGATATCAAGACTTTATTCTTGGACTTGCTATAGACGGCCTCAAAGACACAGCTGGTAGAATTGCCGGTGCTGTGCAAGGAATCACCCCCGAGTCGAACCATGAGGGGATGAAAGCGATCGTTCATAAAAGACCATACGGAGTTAATGTTGGAATTGCACCATGGTCGGGAATCCCTTTTCTAGAGAGTCTTGTATCATATCGCTAACCAGTGCCTGACAGGAATGCACCGTATCATCTGGGCTTGAGATCGATTTCCTTTGCTTTAGCAACCGGAAACACAGCTATTTTGAAGGGCGCAGAGTTCTCGCCAAGATGCTATTGGGGCATCGCTGATGTGTTTCGCGAAGCAGGACTGCCCGATGGATGCCTGAATCTGATCTTTCACTCGCCCCAGGATGCACCAAGCACAATTAATAGCCTTGTCACCCATCCACATGTGAAAAAGATTAACTTCTCGGGAAGCACTCGGGTTGGTAGTATAATCGCGGAGACTGCAGGCAAGCACCTCAAACCAGTGCTCATGGAACTTGGAGGTAAAGCTAGCGCTATAGTACTAGAGGATGCAGACCTCGAGCAAGCCGCCCTTCATTGTGCGAGAGGCGCATTCATGAACGTAAGTTACTCTATGAGTACCGAACATTGATCAGTAATTCGCTAATCTATCAGCGGTAGGCTGGGCAAATCTGCATGTCTACCGAGCGGGTCCTGGTCCAAAACTCCATCGCAACCAAGTTCCAAGATATCCTTAAGCGAGAGATTGCCCGGCTTTTTGGGTCTGCAAGTGATACCCCAGTTATTGTTACTGCAGAGTCAGCCAAGCGTAACCGCGATCTTGTTCAAGATGCAATCTCAAAGGGGGCTAACCAGATGCAAATCTTCGATAAAGATCACAATGGCCAGGTCGATACTAAGATGCAGCCAGTTGTTCTGACGGGCGTCGACAAGAGTATGACACTCTACAAGAATGAGTCATTCGGACCCAGCGTCTCGCTGTTTACTTTCGAATCTATTCCAGAGGCGGTGTCTATTGCCAATGACACTGACTATGGCCTGTCTGCTGCCGTTTTCACAAAGAATTTGGGAACAGCATTTCGCATTGCAGATGAGTTGGAGTCCGGGGCGGTACACATCAATTCCATGACGGTTCACGATGAATACCCTTTACCCCATGGTGGTGTCAAGAAGAGTGGTTTTGGCCGTTTCAATGGCTATCAGGGCCTGGATGAATTTCTTTACCATAAGACTGTGACCTGGATGGAGTAGTTCGAGCCCAAGATGTGACTTTGGAACAGGATTATGGAACAGAGACTGGTAGTTTGTGTTTATGTATTTATGAAACAATCTAACTTAGTAACTTGTCAATACCCTAACCTCGCTATAGCCGTGCTCGCTGTCTATTGATCTTCTTGGCGTAGGGATGTTCGTCTTGTGGCACCAGGTGGTCTAGCTCACAACTATTGACAAATCGTGGATGCGCATCCCTCATTAGGTCGGTCATTCCACAGAGTCGCATGGCAGTTTCGATCTCATCACGAAGAACTAGAACACGATATTCGTCAACACCCATAAACAAACAGTTCGCCACGGTAACTCAAACTTACTTGCAATAGCATGTTCTACCCCTTCTTGGCCGTAGCTAAGTGAGTACAGAAAGCTTCTGCCAATACCCACGGCTGACGCGCCGAGACAGATGGCTTTCACCACATCACCACCCCTTCTAAACCCTCCGTCGACTAGAACCTCCATGGATTCTAAGACTTCAGGGCAGTTTCTTTGGATTTCGAGAAGGATTAATATCGCGGGAGGCGCATGATCTGCTGCTCTACCACCATGGTTGCTGAGAACAATACCATCGCAACCCATAGAATAGGCAAGCCGCGCGTCATGGCTTGTCTGGATTCCTTTTACCACGATAGGCAAATTAGTCAAGCCTCGGAGCCATTTAACGATGCCCCAATCTACACTGGAATCAATGAACGAAGAAGCCTGCCGTGCAAGGCCTCCCCCTTTCTTGTCGCCACCATTGACAGACACATTGACTCCCGCAATAACTAGCTTCTCATTAGACCGTACGCGCTCATCTGCCTCCCGCTTTGGAATGCATGGCACGTCAACCGTTACGAAGATAGCCTTAATCTTGCCGGTAGCGACTACTTGTTTGATTGCCTCCGCGGACTTTTGTCGATCCTTGTTTACGTAGAGTTGGAAGATGGCGTGCTTTGGGGTATTTTCGAGGATCTCATCATATGGGTAAGATGATGGTGTCGCAAAACAATGGATTATACCCCCAGCAGCGGCACCAAGGGCCAATGTCAATTCTCCTTCTGCGCCGCCTGTTCGAGCTGCGCCAGTGGGAGCAATGTAGATAGGAAGGTCGAGTTTGCAGCCGAATAGCTCACATGATGTGGTAACGCTACTAACGTCCCGCATGACTCGAGGCCGAAGCCATATTTTGTGCAAAATGTTGCGATTTGCGTCTCTGGTGATGTTATCGTTGGAACCGCTCGTTATGAACGCCATCGACTTTTTGGACAAGGCTATGGATGCGGCATGTTCAAAATCATCCAGATTAATGATCGCGTCCAAAGGTGGCTTCTGATTTTTCTCCAAGCCTTGAACGCCCTTCGTGTCGACCGTCGAGGCTGGTTGCTCAAAAACCGCCTCCGGTTGGAGTGTTCCAATATGGCATTTGATGTCGAGTGATCTTCGAATTAAGGATGGTCCGTGAGCCTCGTTGTACACGGCCGAAGCGTCTGCTCCAGCAAACTGGTATATGACTTGACCCGGAACGATTAGCTTTAGACCTTGATGACTTCCTCTCAAACATACTCTCAGCCCCTCCAGGGTGATCAGGTGCGAATTTGGTTATGTCGTATACCTCCCCATTGACAGCGATCCACACATCCTCTGCTGTAGAGTGCTCGGACAGTTGTGATGCAGTAACCGCGGTCATGGCGGCAATATTTTTGAGCACTGCGCAGATGGGGCGGAATTCGAATGACGTTGAAATTCTGCTGCTAAGCAAAGGAATTGATGTATTGATCAGTGGAAGTTCCTCACACATTTGCGATTCCTACAGGAACATATTTTAGTCCATCATGGTCCCGCGGGTACTTCCCGTTATGCGGAGAACCTGGTTTCGGTAACTTGCCGGAACTCCCGATTCCGACATACTGTGCCTTGGGTGATGAGTCGCGGAAATTCTGAGGAAGATATGCCTAAGTTCCGATTGGCCAAAAAGACAGATCCATGATCTTGCGCTTTAGGAAGAGCACAACTGCCGATGGCTTGGCAAATTGTCATATGCATCAAGGAGGAGAACCGAGAATCCCAGTCTTCGGCAGATTTAATAAAGTCCTGGGGGACAACTGTTCAATTAGGTACAAATAAAGCCAAGAATTCCAACTCAACTTATTCTCACTGTAACTACCGTACATTCAATCCAAAGCATCATCACCATCATGTCCGTCCCGCCGCCTCCTCGCTATCTTACCCAGCCTCAGTATCCATCCAAGATCCTAGTGCGCGGCACAGCAGACTACGAGCGATGTCGACGTAACAATCCCACTGCCGACACACCCTCACGCTTCCCCCAGGAGATTCATGTCGTTGAGGGGGCACAAGATATTGCAGCCGCCCTCGCACGAGCAACGGAGTTGGGAGTGACGGTCGGAATACGGTCATCTGGCCACATTATGAACATGCCCAACCTTATTGAGGGTGGTATTCTCATCGATACGGTCAACTTGAACCGGCGAATTGATTACGACCCAATTACCCAAGAGATCACTTTTGGCCCATCCTGTCGCGTGGAGGAGCTTGCAGCTCGACTCAAAGAAATTGACCGGTTCTTTCCTCATGGTCACGCTCCGACTGTTGGCTCAGGTGGCTTCCTCCTGGCTGGCGGTCAAGGGTGGTTTGTCCGTGGATGGGGAGCAACTAATTCGACGTGGATCACAAAGATTGAAATCGTCGTCCCCGATGGCCGGACCGTCATTGCGAGTCGAACTGAAAACAAAGACCTCTTCTGGGCCGCTCGTGGGAGTGGTCTTGGTTTCTTTGGCGTCGTCACTCGCTTCTGGGGCAGGACCATCAAAACCTCCCTGATGTGGGAACGCATCCTCAAGTTTGAGATCAACAGTGATAACTACATGACTCTTATGTCATGGGCCATTGAACGAGGTCGCGACACTCCCAAGTATGGCACAGACCTCAACCTCACAATTGATTACCCGGAGAAGTTTGATCCTGCTTATACCACCGACGCTATTCCACCTAATGGCAAGCTTCATATGACCCTCAACTTGTTGTGCTACTCCGACAATATCCGGGAGGCTAGAACCCTGCTCAGTGCATACGACAAATTAACTCCCGAGGTTCAAGAGCATCTACTGAAGCTAGAGCCTGTACAGCGAAGGACATTTGACGAAGTGTTTGCGCGTAAGCGTGGCTTCTTAGGAAACGCTAAACAAGATCGATGGCAGATCAATAGCATCATGAACGACCCTGACGTTCCGCTTGAGCGCGTAAGTACCTTTACAAGTTCCTTTGATTGCATCGATGAATGTTGAGCAAGGCTGACTGATGTTCCACAGCTACTGGAAGCCATTAAACCAGCAATGCTCGAACTTCCTACCAGAACCTCTTCGGTATTCCTTTGCCACTGTGATATAATTCCCGACGAGGAGGACGCCTGCCTGAGTCTCCCTCAAGATCTGTACATCTCTACCATTACAGGATGGACAGACCCTCGACTCGAGCCTTCTATTTATCAACCAATGCGGGACCGCTACAGAAGAGCATTCCCGGTGGCTGTAGGACAGTATATTACAGAAATCGACGTCAACAATGACGATGCAAACGTAAAGTGACCTGATCAGTAATTCAAGGATCTCACTGACAAGTTTCTAGTGTAAGGTCATGAGTGATACTGCTCTGGCGAGGTTCCTTGAGATTCGAGAGAAGTGGGATCCTAACGAGCTCTTCCCAAACTACAAGGTTTTTGTTCGGGCACATGACAAGATCAACCGCTTGCAAAGTCGCTCCCAGTTGTAGTGCATACTCTACGCGTGTATTCTGTGTTAACCCGGCTAGCTAGAGCTCAATAAATATCATTGATCTCTTACTCAAATTTTACGCATAAATTTTGTTGAAGATGCCTCGGGCATTTCCGTAGTGACAACTTGCTTCTTGGCTTGACCTACTTGGACTATGAGATTCTCATGTAAGAGGCCTACTGTATTTTTAACACTAACCATTGCACCCCAAAAGCATTCATTGCAGCTAAATAGTCTACTGAATGTGTTTGCGAGCAATTTTGTTAGTTGCCGAACGCCCAAGAACAGAGCAGGACGTCGCAACAAGCTAAGGGATGGACATAAGGGTTATGCAACTATCGCGTGACTTCTGATGGGGCGACCCAATTCGAGTAGGACAAATACAATCTAATGATATTAATCTACACAGCATTAAAGTCATATCGGTCCAGCTGGTTCTCATCTTGTCCTCCACCTTACTAAGGTAGCTATTCTCGAAACTAACACCACTAAAGCCCTTTTTTTCCCTTCATACTCCATCGAAAAAAGATAGTCAGATATCACTTCACCACCCCACTTTACATTATCACTCCTATTTGACATATACAGAGTTGTAGAGGTCAACAAGGTAGCATACTACAAGATATAAGTTATTCTAATTAGAGGAATCAAGGAATAAGGTATATAACAATAGTAGAAGCGAATATAAGAGCAAGAGAGAACGGGCAAGATATCTCAGAGTAGTTAATAAGACCGTATTCTTAAACGGTTATTAAATCAGTTCTACTCTATATATATTAGAATTCTACTCAGGCCTGGCCAAGGGATTTATCGACTGTGGCATGTTCAAGCTCCACATTATCGCGAAGAAAAGGCTTTAGGTCGTACCTACACCCGATAGCATTGAAGATACAGAAGTGTAGAAGTTCGATTTAAAATGATAAATAAATCCTCAGTGAGTATCAAGTCCTCCATAGAAGACAAGTAATTGGGAAACCTCGCATTTCATACCGTATGTTCTCATCGGCCTAATCGATCTTAGGGGCAGTTTTTGGTGCTACTGACCTCCCTCGGAAAAGCAAAACTTCCTCATCGCCAGCCTCAAATGTCTGATCCGCCCCTGGTGTCCCTTGAACTGTCTCCTCGTGGTCCAGGGTGTCAGTAATAGAGAGAGAATCGAGCAATAAAGCTGTCGCTTGGACTGGGAAAGGGCTGGTGTGAGAGCCCAACATGCCGTGAGATGGTAGGGTTGTGTATGCGCTCGAGTCATGAGGGCGCCCGTCTGATAGCTTCTCTGACATGATACGTGCAATGTCTGCACTGATCCGCGATTTTATCCTGTCCATTACATTCATGCGTATCCTACTAGCCGCATCACCTTGGTGCTCGTAGATGTCTGGCATTCGCCAAGGGAAATAGACATTCTGATGAGAGGATCGCACTTGTACATCAGTGGGATACTCATCGAAGAAATACGAGCAGAGCTTGCATGGAGGCTTGCTAGTACCAATGAACTTCCAACGGTTGAAGAAGCGCTCAGGTCGGATCCCCCCTTCTGTGTTCTCGAGCCAGTCATGCACGAGTATCTCTGCATGCACAATAGGCTTTGGGTTCTTGTACCATAATTCAGCGATCTCGCCATCGAGATCGTGGACGGAAAGGTATTGCAGTTGATCTTCGTAGAGACGAAGAAAAGCTGCGTTACTTGACATTCTTCGGGCAAGTTGCTGAGCTGTTAATGGCTTGCCCTGAAGGATGCCAGGCGTTCCAGAACTGGATGGTATCATGCAGACCTGGAAGTCTGAGAACAGACGGGGCCAGATGTTTGAGACTAGAAGCATTAAGTCTACTGCCCGCTTGTAAGATTGTAGTCGCCCTGCGACGTGAATAAAGTCCGACCAATATGTTGTTGAACCCAATTCTTCTTCACGGGCGACACGAGCTCTGATATCGACAAAGAAATCAGATCTAAAAAGCTGGCTCAAGGATGTTATCAAGTCATACACAGCGGAATGATTGACTTGATAGAATTAGAGTTAGCTAAGAGTATGTCTGTTATCGATGGTGGAGTTTAGCGACTGACCTATTAGCTTGGGTGCTCCGGAACAAAACTCGATCGTATTTAAGCATAAATTGAGCATCTGAAAAAGGCGTGACAATTCGACCTCAATTAATTTGTCTTTTAACCCGTAAGCCTCTGTGAGTCAGTGGCTAATATTACTTACTTTTGTTTGTGGGTTCACGCTGGCAAGCGTGTAGACAATTCTGTAGATGATCATGTAAAGCTTTCAAATAGCTCTTTACTCGAAGTTCTGATAGCCTGAGCGATGCATGCAAAGCCTCGCTTCGTACTTGACATTCTGTTCGTGTGCATTGTTCAGAACGTGGGGTGAAAAGCCGAAGGATGCGAGTTATTCCGAATTGAATCTCCAGCAGTTGAGTTTCAGTCCTTTGATTAAATCCAAAGACATACTGGACACGGTCGGGCAGCTGTAGCACCGTGCAAGCCGAGATGGTTGACGGACCAGGCTCAGTACAACAGAGAAACGCGATTTTCGACACGAAAGCTTGGAACAGTGGCTGAAGACCAGTCATTGGGTCAAACATTGGGCTTTCGGCGTTTCTTCGAAATGGGCACATTTCAGTTAAGCAGACGAGCAGTAGAAGAGGGAGATAGAATCGTCTTGTGAGTGCCGGACCCAAAGGGACAACTGCTAAGTTTTGATTCTCTACATCTTTTGTTAAAATTAAGGTAAAAAAGTGACGATCTTCCTATCCACCTACCCATCTTGAAAGGCCGATTCTGTTGGGTAGCTCAAGGAGTCGTTGTGGTCAAGAATAAAAGTTTTGTTCCTTCCCTTGTTCCGCAATGTTCGCTTTGACGGTGTGTTTTTTGGTCATAAATACCAGTTATCATATCTTTGTCGATAGATAGATTTGTATCACAGTGGCCAAGGTTTGTGAGTGATTTTCACACCACAAAAACACCCAGTTCAAAAGAAAGCCAGGTGCGGGAGCAATTGGAGTTCAGTAGGCCTTCCACATGCCGTGGCTTGAAAACAAGCAGATGATTGGATGGCAAAATGGTTTAGCTAGCCAATGTGCAATGTCCGCGTTTGTCCCACGGTAGGCCTTCTGCATGGTTTCCGTTGACCGGTTACGTCATGGAATTCTTGCTCTTTCGTGTTCATTCACAGGTAATAACTGTCTCAACAAAAGATTGAGGAGGGATTGTTTGTAACAGAACGAGCGTAGATGGTGGGGCTTGGTGGACCAACAGATGTTGGTAAGCGATGTGTTCGCCGGCACTTTTAAATTCCTGGGCGGAGCCTGATTTCCTTCACCACTTCTATTATCCTAATTCCCACCTTTTTATCTTTGCGATTTACATTATAAGTCATTTTGTGTAATCGGGCTAAGAGCTTGCCAAGCTACAAGCTTTTCCATTTGTCACTAGGTTTGAGAAGGTTGCTGCCCGACAATACCGTATAAGGTCATTACGCTCGACTGACCCTAAACTTGAGATACAGAATTAACTAGGCATGGACCATGACCTCGATCCTGGGGGGCCTCCGGTGCCATACGTATCTTTACGCGACATTGAGCTCCAACCTAGCACCAACTTCATAACAGAACGCCGGGAGGACGATGTTTCTGATGAGGGCGACGGGCATTAGCCTTTCCAACCCGAGCAGCCGGGTATGCAGACCTCTAGCACCGGAACTCATGATCATACGACATCAGATGAAGCTGACTCTGTCACGCTTGATACGAACTCCAACTTGTCGGAAAGCCCTGCCGCAGGAGCACCACGTTCAAGGCCTTTCTTTGCAGAAGATGAAATGCCTCCGCTCAGTCAGTATGCAAAAGGCAGTGAAGGGGAAGGATGGTGTTGTATTCATGCGAAGTGCAAACAATCTCCTCGCAAAGTGTATAAGACACCTTCCTTGGTGACGTGAGTTTGCAAGTGGTCGCATTCATATAAAGATGACTGATAAAATCAGAAAGCACGCCCGTAACCATATGAGACCAGTCATCTGCCCACTTTGCCCAAAAAAAGCGGCACAGCAACGATATATGGAAAGACACGTTCAAGTCTGGCATCCCTCCCTCGCAACATCGTTAGGAATTCCAGGCCAGACCCTCAAATGTCCAGAGTGTGGGGCCACTGTTTCTAACAGTCGCGGAGACAACATGAAGAAGCATAGGGTGAACATTCATGGAACTTCTTGAAACCCTCAATACCGGACAGACCAGGGTGTTGTACAGAGCATACGGAAGCGTGGAGTAGCACCCGGAGCATGCAAGATTCTTTGGTTCCGAGAACGAGGGATAGATTTGAAACTTGATAAATCACCTGCATCTATTTTACTTGTTAATATAGTTAGCTATCTATTCCTTGAATCGCGAGGCCATAATTTCAGTGTTCATCGAAGAACCGATGACCCATATTTGGATAGCCTTGAACATGTGGAATAGTGTACTCCTCAAGGCCAAGTAGCTGGGCATCATATTTAGTGGCTAGATACCTCCCAACGTGATGATAAGCTTCCCTTAAAGTAGGGCCCGCTACTGCGGCGTCACGCATTGGAGACATTAGTAGTTTGGCGGCAGGCTTTTCAGGAGCGTGCAGTACCTCGAAGGGACATCGTTGAATGATTGAGTAAACGAATTGCTGATCATCTAGAGAAGCCAAAGGCAGTCTATCTTCGACCAGTCTCAGTGGTGGTTGGCTCGGCAGTAGCACTTGTCGCGCTCGGAGACCATCGTCAATGGCTTTGGACAAGGCTTTATCCAGGCTCAAACTTCTCGTCCTTTCATTACCAACAACCACGATAACTTGGTCGGCCTTTCGAAGCATCGGTAAATCCAAGGGATTATCCCCGAATGCCCAGGCGCCCAGATGAGCGTCGTTTCTCAATTGAGAGACCATGAAGGCTTTCACTGCAGGAGTGATCACGAAACCATCTGAGATTCTGCCTCCGCCGATCACGTCTACCGGCTCGGATAGTCCGTATATCTCCAAAATCTTGCTGAACACTCAGTCAAGACCACAGGTATAATCAAAGCACTAACAGGCTTCTGAATAGCAGCAAGATGCAAAAGGGAGACGAATTCGGGGCGCATAACGACAGATGGTGCCACAGTTTCGCAAGTTGTCTCAAATTGTTCATCATCAGTTGCCTCTTCGTACAGTAGAGTTACTTGATGGAAGGCAGCCTCTGAGTAACTCATGGAACCACCAAATAGCTCTCGCAGCGGTCATGTTGTTTCCAAGTTCGATCGTGTTCGAGCAAGGGCTTTCCAGAATAGGGCACCAGTATCCTCCTCTGTCAAATTCTTGTCCTCGCCCATGACAAAAACTGTTTTAGTCTACATGGCCTTGGAGAGTAAGGATTTCAGTGAGCCGATCTCGCGCCCGAGCCATGTTGGCCTCAGACGTGGTAAATGATGTGGGTAAACGTGTCGAGGTCTTTCAATGTGTAGACTGCTTGAGCGACGGTATGTTTCTCGGACCAGAACATCAAGTGTCCAATCACGATGGCAACTTTTCCACTGCTAGCGCTTTGAGCCCTGATTCTGTCGATAGCTTAACCACAAAAATCCGCCTTCTGCTCCTCATCTAGCTGACGGAGAGCGTCGAGCCCGTCAGGAACAAGTGGAGCAATTGCTGCTGAACCTTCGAAGAAATCAAAACCGATCTGACCAAGTTTTGTCTCAGGACTTCAAGACGGAAAGACTTCCTTGAACCAGAAATGCCCGTAGATTTCGATGAAAGCTGGTCCAGGTGCCGTTTGGTTTTCTCTCCCAGCGCGGCTGTCGATACCGCTGGGAAGACCAGACGACTCAGATTCATTGGTACCGCCATTGGGCTTAACAACAAAGACGTGAGGAGGCATTCTGAAGGGACAAGCTCCACATGGTGTAACGAGAGAACTGGAACTGTCCAATAG
>JAAVTZ010000375.1:0-42674 GCA_014898835.1 Fusarium lateritium
ATAAAAACTTAAATTATATTAAGCGCTGTATATAATATCCTTCTCATATAAACTAGAATAAGTCTTTAGCTTTAAACCACCAGTGTTTAGCGGGCTTCTTTCTCGTCAATATGTGGTTTTCCAAGTCCAGCCTAATCATCACTCATTCGGTTACTAGTTAGCGCAGCCTATCTGGGTGTGGGCCACCAGCCTTCATTTTGGCATCTAGATCGAAGTAACTTCTTTCAAAGCTGGTATCAACGCCGTGGAAGATCGACGTTTTGGGATTCCTCAAGAGTCTGGTACAGACTCGACCTTCGAATTAATAACATCCAGACGACACTCGATACGAAAAGACTAAGTGGCGTGGGAGTCATGTGTGAACAGCTTGGGCGGGGGTATGTTTACATCTGTTACGTAAAATGGTAAGTCTCTCGGACACAACCTCGAGAAATTCAGGATCTTAGGCTATCGATACATAAAAACTCTTTTACCAAGCTTACCGGGCCTCCTTCGCTGGTCTGTATGTTGCAGGCAGCCCAGGCTTCGAGGTTTCGAGTGGCTGTGGATGAAAATTCTTTGCTAAAGCTGCATCACAACAGCTCTGCCATTGTGTTTTGTATATTTTACCTCAAAAGATTTGAGAAGTAACTTCGATTTGACTCGAATTATTGTAAAATCTTCCTGTAGATCAAATTTTAGGCAAACCAACAACTCTGGGTCTTTTCTACGTAGTCCAGTGGACAGAAATGAAGACATGGGGTAGACACCAAAAGCTCTCTGGTCCCACCACAAGCGGAAGTGGAGACGATTAGGTAATATCTCAGTCAATATGATTAGCGTGGCTTTGCTGGAGTTTGTTTCTCAACTCAAGCATAATATTAACTGTCCTGAAGCGGTGTATTTGGATTTGCCTCTGTGATAGGAATTCCTAAAAGTTTTTCATTTATCAACTCAACGACAACAAGGTTTTATAAGTCTCGCCTGGAACCAACCACTTATCCTTTCTTCATGATCCACCTTGTTGCATGTATCTTGCCCGGCCAACACCCCTTACGCGCCTCATTACGCTTTCTCCCCTCAACCAGAATTCGAATCGACAATTGCAGTCACTTGTGACTCTGCGCTTCTTCTCAATAGAACGCGGTCAGATTTGTACAACCTCATACAGCGACTATGGTCAGGGTCGTCCATGGCGGCGGCGACCGTGGCCGTGACAGGCCACGCAAACTTATTCCCCTCCAGCGAAAGGATAAATTCGTTGTGTCTTTGAAGTTACGCCCGGGAATTCTCGCACAGATCACCCCAAAATGTTGTGCCTTTGCCAACACCTGCGTTACGGCAGACAGAGAGACTGCTTACAAATCACTCCGCAAAGAACTCGACACACACAAGCTCAACTACCTCAACCAACTCATCAACGACAAGACGTCAGAGCTTACCCGGTTAGCCATTGAACGCTTCCAAATTAAGGAGAACATAAACAACTATGAGAGAGTTTATAACATGCACCTCAAAGATTTCGAGCGTAATCTAGCCGAAGCTTATGAGTCACAAATCGCCACCTGCGAGCCCGAATCGGACGATGACGGAATCAGGAGGTTTCTCAAAGGCGACATTGCCACGTTGCGTGAAGCTGTTGAAAATTGGAGACGCATTTTGATTAAGGCCAAGCAGGATGCTTCAACCATGAAACATCATATGTCAATCATTACCAAGGACCTCAAAGTGTTAGAGGGAGAATTACAGTTGATTCATGGGACCTAATGGAGCAATGGTACGGGCGAACGTGAGAACTGTAGCGATAGTCATCTCGTTGAACGTTATCAACTTGCCCTGAGTGGGATATTGCAAACTGGGGAGGTATTAAAAACTCTTTACTGCTAAGCAACGGCAGTGAATCCAAACACGGATTTAGCGAAGGGGTATTGGTAGACAGCTTCAGGTCGGCGACGATTCTAGTATATCGGAAAAGAGCTAGCACAGTTGGCACAGACACAGAAGTCCTTTGGCTTATCAATTTGTACATGGTGTCTCGTATCATTTGATCGGACATCTCACCATAACACAAATACCAAGGATCGGACCTTACACAACTACTCGCACACTCGACCATCGTTTTGACCAAGTTTGTTAGTACTTCAGACTGTTCAAGTGTTCTCTAAAGTTGGATCGGGGCCATGTCGTGGTTTCTGACCCAAATCCAGTATGTGGTCAATTTGGGGCAGCCTATAGTGTCTGCATTTTGTTCACAGAATATATGTTGGTGATGGCACTAGTTATGAATTCTGGTCTTTATGTCAGTTCGCTCTTCCATAGCTTGATCTACCTCTGAGCAAACCAAACATCTAGGTCACGCGATATACAGCTTGAGTGATTCCGTTGTCTTCTTTCCACGCTTTCACCGTCTTGATTTAAGCGGTAATCGCTGCAACAGTACTCTAAAAAATCTCATAGATGATAACCACCTCCAGAAACCTTCTCTTTACACCACATAAGGTCCTGGTATCTGGCCACCTCCGTGTCCTGGGTGGAGTTTTGGGAGTCTTGGTTGGAGTAGTCAACAACTTCACTGGGAAGCCATTTCGTACCAACACATGTTGTTTTACTGGATGCTGGTCGGTGTCTTAGCAGAGTCAGGGTTCCGGGTTCCGAGATATCACAAGTCTCAGAGGCAGTCTCTCCTAATCCACAATGAAATTTGACCCGCTGTTATTGGGGCACCACTTGACGCAATCTACTCCAACAATCTGGCAGACAACAGTTGGCTCAACACCATCCACTCGTCCGGACCATGCGAT
The DNA here is from genome assembly GCA_014898835.1 of Fusarium lateritium. Lineage (NCBI taxonomy): Eukaryota > Fungi > Ascomycota > Sordariomycetes > Hypocreales > Nectriaceae > Fusarium > Fusarium lateritium. Next base: position 2,781 of record JAAVTZ010000375.1, read on the forward strand.
TAGCCTTTAACAGACAGCCTGAGAAATGATTCGGCGAGGTGGGGTCTAAGAGGCGGCGTTGCACGACATGAGCGTTTCAGGCAAGGCGAAGCGTTATCAGAACGATCCTCCGGCGCAACGGGATAGAAAGAGACAGAGCATGAGGGTCTACATACGTTGAGAGATGCCGAGTGAGCACTCAAGAGTTAGTAATGGCGTGCTCTGTCTGTGATGCCAGCGCCTGGCAGGCGTAAAAAAGCGATCGTGAGTATCTTGTTGGAACCAAGTCCGCGGATTCGGGTGATGCAAAAAGAATAGTAGAGCAAACTTTACATAGAGCCTCAGAAACAACGACAATGAAAAGAAAAGAAAGAGTAAAGCCTCAACAAGAATCGAATGGCCGACATGGCACGCTGAAGAAGGTTAAAATCCAGATAACAGTTTTCCAAATATTGACACAGTGCTGACTACGGAAATTGAAAGTCTGGAGTTTCTATGCAACAAAGAAACACAATGCGTCCAGTGGCTGTAGACGGGTGATAGGTGCAGTGGATAGAGGGCTGCCTGAGATCTTCGCCCCATGTCATCTTAGCAGTAACTTGATTGGCCTTCTGGTATTGTGTCAGCTGGAAATATGTTGTTGGTCCACATTCTGTGCAACTTTGAGCCAACAAATAAATGAGGCGGCAAGAAGCGGAGTGTAATTGGCTACTTCAAGGGGAGAAGAGAAAAGAGGCAACAGTATGTTGTATTACAGGTCATCATTAAGGCTACCTGCCTTAAGGCGTCCATGGCCCATGGTCGGCCGCATAATAACACGGCGGTTATATAATCATAACCATGCCACTTCTGCCGTTCTCTGTTTTCTAAGCCTTTCAGTTCCCTTTCTTATACAATAAAGTTCCGAGTATCCTCGGCCCGGGTGGGGATCAGTACTAGTTTGTCATTGAAACTAGTCAGACATTCAACCACGCACATCATGACCACTCTATCGATGCCCTGTGCGAATAGCAACTCAGCTGGCACTGGCTGCCAGAATACCGGAACGTCCAGCTGCAAAAATTGCCGACTTGTCGTTGTCAGTAACCAATGAATGATTATCCTCTACAAGTCCTATGGACCTTTTCTCAAAGCTTTCCTTCTCAGTATTGTGGCTCCGATTGCCAGAAAGCTCACTGGCCCGTCCACAAAACCGATTGCAAATCGACCCTGAGCAAATCATCCTGGATACCAGACTGGGTCCTCAAGAACCGAACTCCTGCATTCGTTAGGGGAGGAATTGGCGTGCAATTTGGAGGCAAGAAGTACCTATGGGGGAATATTCCGGCCCTTGATGTTCTTCGTCTTGACCAAAATGAAGGAGAAGGATATCAAGGCCAGCTGAGCCTGTTATTTGCCGGTATGGGCTTTTACCCATGCTACGATACCCTCATCTTGAGACTGACAACATGTGCCACATTACAGCCTCTGGCGACTTGCGAAATGTCGCCGAGACCATTGCCCGACTCCCTGCAAGCTACGATCAGCCTCTCAAGATTACCATGAACGACCGCGATCTCGATATTGTAGCGCGCAACGTAATAATGCTTCTGGTCGCGTTCACAGCTGACAACCAAGATGAAGGGATCGACTGCATGATCCACATTTGGTACTCAGCCTTTATCCGCAACTCCGACCTTGACATCCTTCAAAAGCGAATTCGTCCTCTTATCGAGAATGTTTGCAATAAGATCAAAGACAAGCCCGACAACAGTGTCTTGGGGAAGACTTGGACGTTTGGTCAGCGGTCTCTGAGACTTGTGCTTGAAAAGTCATCATGGGATAGACTGTTGAGTTTCATGGAGGTTCCTGAAGGGTTGACAACTGAGAAAGGGAACGAGATCCGAACCGCTGTCACCCTCGCTGAGTCACGAGTTGATTACCGCGATCGTCATTTTCTTTTCCTATCATCTTCTCATCGTGTTGCGAGACATCGCTACAGACAAGATGGACTTCTGCTGCCCTTTGGCGCTCCACGCAGTGAATTCCAACAACCAAATCCGTAAGTGACAACGAACTCATTATGTATGATGGAACTTACGAAGATAGAACATTCTTTCAAAACGCCGATATTTGGCCGATGCACGACAATGCTGATCCTCTGAACGGTTGGTCTGTGAAGGAGGTTGAGACTACTCCTACAGGACTTGCAACCTCTGATATTTACGGAAAGCTCTTTTATCATGTTCGCTCTGTGCTTAAAGCGTTTCTGGAGCGTATTTTTAACTTGGGCATAACGTTTCAACTTTTTCAACTTGACGCCGCCGATCTACCTGCTCATCTTGAGAATGAGTCTTTCGATCGCATCGAGGTAGGTCTCTGCCATGCACTGAACCATATCTTATCCATGCTCCTGTTAACTTGCATACTGACTTTAAAAAGGTCTCCAATATCTCAGATGGCGGGTATCTCGGCATTCATCGCACAGTCGGCCTAATGTCGCCATTGCTTAAACCTCCTTCAACTAATCCTTATGCAACTCTCATCACGTTATTCATGAACGTTATTGATGAGAACATGACCAATGAAGATCAAATGGCCGATGCAACTATGGGAAGCCCATCAACAAAGCGTCTTCTCAAATTTCTCCCACCTACCCACCCAGCTACCAGCCATTATGACCCCGACATTATCAAGTTTTCGTATGCTCGTGATTATGTCAGGACTTACGATCATATTTTTGAGAGGTGAGTAGGAAGAGGCCTTCAGTTCCTGCATAGATTGGATGAACTCTACTCTAATTATGTCGTCAGGGCTGCAAACATGTTCGAGTTCTCTCGGTTGCCTCAGTTCTTGGGAGTGACAATGAAAGAGAAGCATACTATTGTTGAGAAATGGCCTTTTAGGCTCAAACTTGAACCTGGACAGAAAGGAGCAAAGGAGGAATTTGATCTCATGATGACAGGGGGTGTGAGCGGGAAAGAGCGTTACATGGAGTGGAAGAGAATTTCGATGTAGCACAAGAGCTCTGAGGGCGGAAGAAGACATGGCTCCATGGAGAGTATGTATTGTGTTGCAGTTGTGAGAAATAATGGAAACCTGTTTCCAACCATCTTGCCTGGGAGAGAGGAGAAGAGATTTTTTGAATTCAAAGGATGTTGGTAACTTGCACTAACAAGAAATTCATGGTAAACGGACTCCGGAGCCATGATATATATCAGGACTCTTGCAGTAACCACGAGCAAGTGTCAGCGATGGGCCGATTCATTGATGCCTTATACTAAAGGCTTGCGAATTCATGGAATAATTAGATCTACTCCTTTCAGCTATTCCACCAGGTTGACGTATGTTTCTGACTAAGAGCTATAGAGCATTTTCTCAACAATCACGCATACATATCTTACTAACGAAGACATAAAAACGTTGATTACTGTGCCCTCATGTGGTCGACGCTAAAAAATCGTGAAATTAGCGAAGCCCAGGGTGCTGCTAAGTGCGGCTACGTGATGTTTCTTCCTGACCAAGAAATACACAAAGCGGGAAAACAAAAGCCCGAGTCGATCCAGCGCCTCTGGGCAGAACTGACCACTAATGGCTGCGCAAATAGACTCGGCTTACATTGGTCCCACTCTAAGCCCAGCCAATCTCACGTGAATCTACGGTAGCTTGAGGATATGTGCGAATAACACAAACTTCTTGCGAACGCTATACAGCTGATCGGCTAGTTTGTTAACTACACGTCGGACAATTCCTCGTTTGGCGCTCTTGTCCTTGAGGGAGCCTGTATCATGGTCATCAGGTTGCTGCGGAAAGATCAGCCAGCTGCCATCTCGCCCACCAATCATAATCAATGGAGGCTCAGCATGTCTTGCCATCCATGCAGATGGCAGCCTTACAGAAATGAGGGGTTTTGCAACCTTTCCACATCACTCCGCTGTTACCATCATTAGATGTGAGCCGAGAATGTCATGGAAGTACTTGGAGTCGCCGCCAATATCATCGCTGTCGTTGACCTCTCCGCAAAAGTCGCGACACTATGCTTCCAGTATTCTAAAGATGTCTCCAATGCCCGAACGGATATCCAGCGTCTCCGCGATCAAGTTGAACACCTAGCGACTACTCTGCGGGCTACGCAGCGCCTGGTAGAAGGGACCAAAGGCCAGGCCCTTTCGATATCCCAGGAGCTTATCGGTTCATTCCGTAGCTGTATCGCCGATCTTGGGCGACTGGAGAAAAAGCTTGATCCAAATCCCATACGTACCGCTATGCGGCGCTATGGCATTCGGGCACTCAAATGGCCATTCAACAGCAAAGAGGTTGATCAACTTCTAGCCGGTCTTGGTCGCCACGAGAAAACCATCTTGCTAGGACTCCAGATTGATCAGACGTATGCCCACAGACGTATTTCTTGTTGCTGCCGAGGCTGACATCATATCAGGGCCCTACTCGTCGACATACATGAAGGGGTCAAACGGCTGGGCCTTCAGCCGACCGACGATGCCTCGATTTCCAACAAGCCCCATCTCATGGTGCCGTTCACTCCCGACCCAGACTTTGTCCACCGTCCTACGATCGAGACATGGATGCAACAACAATACAGTCAACCCAGCCAGCGAATGGCTTTGGTCGGCATGGGCGGCTTTGGGTAGTGAATCCCCACTGTTGTTCAAAGTTGGCACTGACAGAGTAATAGGAAATCCCAGCTGGCCATCCAGTTTGCACACCAAATCTATGCGAATGAGCCCAAGACTAATGTATTTTGGGTGCATGGCAGGAGCAAGGCGACATTTGAGGAGTCTTACCGCGCTCTTGCAGATGCTCTCGCCCTGCCTCGTCGGCTCGAACCAGACGTCAACGTTCTGGCACTCGTACACGACTGGCTGCAGAGGGATGACATCCGTCAGTGGCTGATGGTCGTCGACAATGCCGATGACATCAACCTATTCTTTCCTGACACAGGACACGATGACGTCTTTCAAGATAGACTTGCCTCGTACTTGCCCAAGTCAACGAAGGGCAAGATTCTAGTCACGTCGCGCAGTCTTGACGCCGCAGAAAAGCTAGTGGGCTCTAGCCAAGCAACGCTGCGAATCTCCATCATGGGGGAAGAACAAGCTCTGGAGCTTTTGCAGAGGAGGCTGGATAACAAGACAGACGAAGCTGCAGCGAAGGATCTCATCCGCACACTTGATTGCATCCCGCTAGCGGTACGCCAGGCCGCAGCATACATCAATCGGCGCAGCCCACGAGTAACTCCCAAGTCGTATCTAAACGAGTTTTATAGAGGTGAAAAGCGAAAAGACAGTCTTCTTCGCAGCGATAAAGGAGATCTTGGCCGGCAAGATGGAGTTTCCAATTCGGTCGTGGTGACGTGGCAGGTGACTTTCGAGGAGATCAGGCGGAGGAATCCGCGTGCTGCCAATCTTCTATCGCTGATGAGCCAATTTCAGGCTCAGAACATACCTGAGGACATGCTTCACAGCTATAACGACGACGACACTACGCCGGACGAGGAAAATGATATAGACGGCATACACATTGGAAGCGAAGTTGACGGTGAAAGCGAACGCATAAGCTTCGAAAACGATTTGGACGTACTACGAGGCTACTCCCTTGTTAATGTATCGACAGTGGGACTGTGTGAGATGCATTCGCTGGTCCAGTTCTGCACTCGCTTATGGATCTCGGAATTTGGGGACCCAACAAAGTGGAGTCGATTGTTCATGAAGCTAGCGGCAGAGCATTTCCCGTCCGGAGCGTTCGAGACGTGGGCCGTCTGCCAAAGCCTTCTTCCTCACGTTGAACCTTTACTGGGGAGAAAGCCAAACGAAGAGAGTACTGTTGCGGATTGGGCTGAAGTACTGACAAATGTATCTAGGTACATGCTGAAAATTGGTGAATACTCAAGAGCAGAGATACTAGTAAAGGCGGCTGTTCAGGAAAGAATCCATATCCTGGGGCTCAATCATTCCTCTACGCTGACCAGTATGGCCAACCTTGCAGTGATATATAGGAACCAGGGCCGGTGGGAGGAGGCCGAACGACTAGACGTGGAAGTATTAGAGGCAAGGAAAGCGGAGCTTGGGCTCGATCATGTCGATACTCTAGCTAGCATGAGTAACCTTGCATCTACAATTTGGGACCAGGGCCGGTGGGAGGAGGCAGAACGGCTAGACGTGGAAGTATTAGAGACAAGGAAAGTGGAACTTGGCCTCGATCATGCTGATACGCTGGCTAGCATGAGTAACCTTGCATCAGCAATTTGGAACCAGGGCAGGTGGGAGGAGGCAAAGAAGCTAGAGATGGACGTCATGGAGATTCGCAAAGCTAAGCTCGGGGTTGATCATCCAAAAACATTAAGCGGTATGGCTAACCTTGCGTTAATGTTCTGGAGCCAGGGCCTGTGGAAGGAGGCAGAGAGGCTAGAGGTAGAAGTGTTAAAGATGCGTAAGGCAAAGCTTGGGCTCGATCATCCTGACACCCTGACGAGCATGGCTAACCTGGCATGCACTTGGCATAGTCAAAAGCGACTTGAGGATTCTCTTGTTTTGCTGCAAGAATGCGCTGATCTACGTCAAAACAGGTTGGGCGACACTCATCCTGATACTCAGTCATCAGTCGCAACTCTACACTCATGGCAGGCTAGACATCCTACGCCAGAAAGTGCCTCCAGTAGTTGAGGTAGTTGTCTAGAGTTTTTTTTTAGTAGCTTATTTGTCATTTATGATTCTAATAAGGCTCGTAGTGGTTTCTCAGTGAAAGCATTGCCCACACGTCAAGACCGTCATTAGGATACCCTTCATCATGTGTCGCACTTTATGCATGAGAGCAGACAATGGGGAGAGAAAGGGGGCCGGTCATTATGAGGGCATGGGGACTCAGACGAAAGCTGCTTGACAAAAAGCTTCCTTACACAATTGAGAGCATAGTAGACCTCACCACAATGCAGGAAGCTTTACAGTGGGACTGAGTGAGTACCATCGACAGTAGAATTTACCCAATCTCAAGTCGTCATGCAGGCTGGGGAATCAGAAGTACAGCGAGAACCACGATGGGGATTATTATAGAAGGTTATGTATAGAAAGGTTGGGCTCTTCTATACTTCAAACTCTAGAAAGACTAGAGAAATTAATTTAAGTCTATTTCTATTTAAAGGTTTATGTTTTTATAATAAGTATTAAACTAGATTAATTAGCTTATATAGGAATTAATATTAAGCTTTTTTGTAAGTTAATAAAATATAAACATATAATTATTAAATAATCATAAATAAAAGTTTATAAATATTAAATAATCACTTCAAGGCCCAGTATTTCAGTTCAGTCATTCTGTATGTCAAGCAGCGAATTCCCCTCAGGCATGGGTAAAAAGTACTATTTACGATGTCATCAAGGCTGCTCTCTTATTCAATTGGTGACGCAATGCGTATCCCAAATAGTTGTATACTGAGTTGTGAACCTCAACGGTTATAATGCCGCCAAGATTAAAAGGGAGTGTGGTCTTTGCTATTCTTAAAGCCGGCTTCTTTGCATTTAAGAGCTGTCGAGCAAACCTTCAGTCGCTTAACTCGTAACAACTGATGAAGAGGCGGGCATCATAATCGAGTCGATAAGTGACTTTATAGGGACTAAAAGAGTTATTTCGCAATAAACGATTATGAGAGCCTTTCTTGTTTAAGGCTCAAGCATTCATGTAATGAACATGCTGACCTCATCAGCTTACACCCGGGTTGCTTCCGAGCCTGATTTGGGTTGATTGGCTATGATGCATCGGGAGGACATTTGTTGGTCGCTCTGTTGGCTTTAGCCGCAGATGCAGGACGTAATCAACGGGTCGGGCTGCCCCGCGTTTTCCCCTCCCTTTTCCTTTCAACACTCGTCTCTTGCTCGTTATTGACGTCGGGTTGGGACACTTTACATGGACACGACAGTCTCTTTCCTTATTTCGACGCCCTAACTTACTCAGACTCGACTACCTTGCGACTATCAGCGCCATGGCCACCAACAAGAAAGGTCCCATCTTTCGGGTTACTGGTTTGCCAGCTGAGCAGACTGATGAGGAGCTGAATACGGTTCTGAGGGCCACTATCGACGATAATCTATTAGACGAAGAAAGATCACGATCAGATTTCGTTACGACTATTGTACCGTCCTGCGATAATGATCTAGAAAGGGTCGCGCTGGTAGAATTCCGCGGCTGAGTTCCTGATTTCTTGTCTGATCTAGTGAAAAACCCACTGGGAGATTGGCAGGTTGAGATGGGTGATGTAGACATTAGCTTTGATAAACACTTTTTTGGATTTACATAGCTATATGCACCCAAGTCAGATGCGCCAATTACCGCAGAGTAGGTACCATTTCTTTCAGAGTGTCTGCTTCCTCAATGCCGTTAATGCTGATTCATTATACGCAAGTATAATCGCAATTACCGGTCTCGACGGGCACGCATATGGCTCATGGAGGGGAAAGGGGAACCTTGGACGAATGTGGCTGCGCGACTTTCTGTCCAAGGACTTGCCATGTTGCCGGATAATGATCTATGGGTATAACTCCAAGCTATCGAGCCACGGAATTAATATAATTATGGATTATGGCTTGGAATTAATAGAATAGCTTAAGAAAGTCCGGAATTCAGATGAGGTAAGTCTGTTAGAACGTGTTAGTATGATCGTATAAACATGGAGCTAACAGCAATACCCTAGTCAAGGCAACGACCGCTCTTCTTTATTGCTCACAGCTTCGGCGGTATTATCCTTGCCCATGTATGTCGTCTATTGCGATTTGTGTACAGAAGACTAAACTACAGCATAGTGCCTTGTTAGAGCAGTCCAGACAAATGAAGATGATTATCTAACGATAGCAGCCCTTCATAAAGCCACGTATGGGATGCTTCTATTTGGTATTCCACACAAAGGGCTGATAGTGGACGATATGCAGAAGATACTTATCAAGGAAGAGAACCAGTCGCGAAGCGCACTACTTCAACAGATCATAGAGAAATCTGACCTGCTTGCATTTCAATTAGCTGATTTCAAGAATCTTATCCGAGACCGGAAGATCATAAGCTTCTACGAGACAGGCCAGACTCAGCAGCTTGAATTTATATAGTTACCATATAGAGAGGACACCGCAAGAGATAGCTAATAACAATAGAACGACGAAACTAAACGATAGGAAAGAACTGGCGGCTTCGCTACGGCTATGGATACCGACTTAGCTCTTCTTAAGCTCCTGGACTCGATAGAGGAAAAGATCCCTATTGATTCTGATCACTCGATGATGGTCAAGTTCGATAGCAGGAATAACCAGGGATATACCAGTGCGCGAGATAAGCTTAGACAGTTCGAGCGGGACGCTGCTACTATGGTCAAAGCTCGTTTCTATAAGTAGCCCAGAGTACTCCTGGTCTATAACGTACAGCGAACTAGTGCCCCTTATCAATGCTTGTTTTGCTTCATTTAACTAATGCTTCATTGAAGTGAGAGGAAAAAGCAGACCAGAACCATCTATTTTAATACCATTTCAGAGGGATCTTGCATTTATGGGCAGAAAAGATATTATTAAAAAGATTTCCGAGTTTACGAAAATAGTGGTTAATGCTCACAGCCGGATAGCCCTTGTCGGTCTAGGAGGCGTAGGGCAAGTATAGCTGCATATCGGATTACAAAGCATTAAGTTAATACCCTTCTAGGAAATCTCAGATTGCCATCGAATATGCTTACCGAATCAAAGAGTCTGAACCACAAACTTGGGTATTTTGGGTGCATGCGGCAAACTCCGGCCGATTTAAGCAAGCCTACAGAGATATTACTGATAAGGCTGAAATCCCCGGACGCGAGGACCCGAAGATCGATATCCTCAAGATTATCTACAACTGGCTTTACGATGAGAGAAATAGTCATTGGCTCATGATCCTTAATAACGCCGACGACGATGGCTTATTCTTCGACCAGACAAGGCCGCTTGAAAGCTTCCTTGCCTAAATACCGAATGGAAGGATCCTTATTACCTCAAGGAATAGAACCGCAGTAACGCATCTTGTAGGTCCAAACGACTTTATCCTCCAGGTGGAGCCGATAAATGAAGAGGATGCGTTGGCACTGCTCAACACAAGAGTGTTAGTAACTGGGAACAACAAAGCTAATGCAAAGGAGCTTGTTCAGACTCTGGAATGCATACCTCTTGCAATCACACACGCTGCAGCTTACATCAAGGCGAGTGCGTTCATGACTATGTCAGACTACCTCGGACTATTCAGTGAAAGCGAGGCAAACTTGGTCCATATTCTGGGAAAAGAGATCTTAAAAGATCTTCGGCGAGACAACAGCATACGACACGCCGTTATCACGACCTAGCAGATCTCTTTCGCTCAAATCCAGAAGATAGATCAGACAGCTGCAGATCTTCTCGCATTCATGAGCATGTTCGATAGGCAGGCTATTCCAGTATCCTTGCTACAAGGCAGTGCTAGTCAGCTGGAGATCGAGGATGCTTTAAAGCCATTGCTAGACTTCTCGTTAGTGAAGAAAGAGATCGAAAAGAGGTCTGTTGGAATGCACCGCCTAGTCCAGCTGTCTATGTGGAAATGGCTCGAGGCAGACAAGCAGTCAAGTCAAAAGAGCAAGGAGTCGACAGATCCTCCAGAAGCGGCTTTCTGTGGCGGGGATTATGCCACATGGGCACAGACTGCCCTCAAGAAAATGTCAACTGCATACCCATTTGGCCAGTATGAGACTCGGGAAATTTGCATCGAATACCTCCCACATGCTTATGCTGTGCTGAGGAACAAGTCCACTGGATCAAAGAGTGAACTAGTGCGCAGGGCGCGTCTTCTACATCGCGTCGCAAGCTATCTCGTGTTCGAGGGACGATGGACGGAAGCCGAGCAGTACCAAGTTGAAGCAGTAAAGATGGCGACAAAGGGTCTTGGCCCGGAACATCGTAATACGGTGGCTAGCATGTCCCGCCTATCATCGATATATGCAAATCAAGGTCGATGGAAAGAAGCAGAAAAGCTAGGTATGAAAGTAATGCAGATCAGTAAGAGGGTGCTAGGGGAGGAAGATTCTGATACGTTATCATGGATGGCTGATTTAGGAACAGTATATATGGACCAAGGCCGCTGGAAAGAGGCGGAAGAGCTTGGCTCACAAGTGCTGGAGGCGAGGAAGAAATTACTTGGCGAGGATGATAAGTCTACGCTCACGAGTATGCACAACGTAGCATCAGCATATAGTGGTCTAGGGCGATTAGAAGAGGCGGCAGAGCTTGGTTCGCAAGTACTAGAGGCAAGGAAGAAGGTATTAGGTGATGAGCATCCCCACACCCTGACGAGCATGGCCAACCTGGCAGCGACATATAGCAGTCAAAAGCGGTGGAAGGAGGCCGAAGTGCTTGAGGTGAGAGTGATGCAGGCGTTACAGAAGACGCTAGGAGAGGACCATCCCGACACTCTAAAAGCAGCAGCGAATCTGGCATCAACATATCTGGACCAAAAGCGATGGGAAGAGGGGGAAAGGCTTGTAGTGAAGGTCATAGAGACCCGGAAGAGGATAATAGGAGAAGAGCATCCATCAACGCTAGTGTCTATGTCAAGCCTCGCAGCAACATACATGCACCAAGCCCGATGGAAGGAGGCAGAGGAGCTCCAAGTGAAAGTAGTACGGATGATGACAAGGACGATGAGAGAGGGGCATCCAAATGTCCTAAGAAGTATAGACAGCTTGGTAAGATTTTATACTAAGCAGGAAAAATGGAAGGAGGCAGAGGAATATCAGGTGCGAGTGCTAGAGGTTAGGAAGAAAGTGCTTGGTGCGGACCACCGGGGTACGCTGACGAGTATGTATAACCTGGCCATTATCTGGAACAACTGCGGCAAGTTTGGAGATGCTATAGCCCTGATGAGGAAATGCATCGACCTAAGCCAACGAGTGCTTGGAACGGACCATCCACAGACATTGGCATCGGTGGCACGTCTTACTAAGTGGGAGAATACGAGCGTTTCACTGTAGGGGGGCTAGATTAGGGTAGCTGTGAACATGCAGGGGAAAATTTATAGTCTTTCGCATGCCACCAGCGGACTTCATCCAGACATGTTCAGATACTCCGCCTACTCATAGAGTCGCTTGAACTCAATCTGCGTGGCGGGAAGCAATCTTCTCGACCTGCGGGGTTCTGTCGACTTATTGCATTGTTTTCATGGACTTTCTGGAATATATAAGGGACTCGGGGAGCCCCAGGTGCTATTACTCATAACCATCTCACAGCACTCGTCCCCGATTTGAATCGGTCAATGTTCTTCTTTTCCCCTGTTTGATGGGGCTTATCATGCATGCTTTCAAGTGGCCCCGGTTGTATCTGTCATAGTAGATTCTGGAGGTTCATAAATCGGTCTTTCGAAGTTGCAAACGTGAGTGCCTGGAGTTGAAGATTCGATGATCAAAAAAAGATATGTTTTGATCTCTGTACGATACGTGTGGCCTACAGGAAAAAAGCATTTCAATATAATGTTTTGTTGCAGTGCCAACCTCAAGTGCTTTGAAGGAACCATAGCCCCAGGGGAGAAGGACTTTCTTCCGGCTCCGAGCAATAACTCAGATAATTGAACCAAACAGCCCCTTTTCGGGCCTCCCCTATACGCGGACGAAGGTCCCTAGTTCGACTTCCATTGCGTTTGGGTGTCTGACTTCTGTCATGCGGTCGGATAAGCTCGGTCCAATCGGAGTTCTAGTCTGTCGGCCTGATCGGCTTCGAGCAAGGCTGTGCGCTCGATTACCGAGCGTCGGTCGGGCTGGGTGTTTGTTAACGGTACTCTCAGCAGTGCAGTGCATGATAAAAACGTGTTGTTTACCAAGGTTGAAGGCGGGCCCTTATATAATATTTGAGGCTAACAGCCACGTCAGTAGCGGCGCATAATAAATCAGATTCCGTTCTAGGGGCTTTCCGTCTTTGTGACACCGTGGGAACTTTATTGGACTACATGTGTTCTCCATGAAGGATTGTTATGTGAATTATATTGCTCTTAGCTCCTGCTTCATTTCTTTATGACTGTTTTGGCCTTACGAAGTCTCAACCTACTGGTTGCATAGCCACTGTTGCGTCGCGACAAGCGCACCACCGCATTCACTTTGCTGACTTTACTATACCACCACTGAAGTGCCCGAGCCTGCGTCTACTCCCGATCTCTTTGAGAGCCGTCGAGAAGGCCCTGAGAATCTTGCGTCTGCTTTTTGTCACTGCCTAAGTCACTACCCTTTCTGTAAATGGTTTGTTAGGGTTTTCAGCAGTTTATCTCTCCCTTTCTTTGGAACAATCGTGATGGCAGTCTCTCCTCAGACGGGCCGACAGCCAGTCATCCTCATGGCTCCGCAATAACGATTCCCACCAAAGCTCAAGATTGCAGGCTGGTACTCGAGTTGGCTCGTGTTAAGGTACTGTAGCTCTCCTACTCTCCCATTGATGCTCGGTGTGGCTGGACACTCCGTGGTTCAGACACGTCAGCTCTGGCTTTTTGCTTTTTCTAAAGTCTAGGCCTGGCGACTACGGTTGGTACTTCAAAAGGTACAAATTGTACGGAGTGCCACAGTCCCAAAGAGCGCACTTTCTCCAGCTCCCAAGCCCATTCATAGGTACCTTCACGGTTGACACACGCACCCGACGAATCTGGCTGCTCACAACGCAAGGCACTCCCTTGTGGGTCACAAGACCCAGCCAGTGCCAAGTGTGAAGTGGTCACATCACCGCACCGATATCGCTTGTACCTTTTTAACTCCTGTAGCAGTGACAATGCATTAACAAGCCTCCAAATTTGGGATCTGTCCTCATGCCAAGTATGTACCTATTGATAAGCCACAGTTACACATTGACTAGCCGACCGAGATTGGCAGGGGCTTCAGACACTCGCCCAACGATCAAAGTATAACATCAAGACTTCCCTATCCCCGTCACTCCTCACCAGAACCGAGAACAATACATGATAGACCCCATTACCAGTCAGCTGAGATTGGTTTGTCGCCATATAGTTTGAGAAAAACGGGGGAAGTACTCCGCCGCAGATTGGCGGAAAACGCCCGCTAGTTTCGTTGTTCACTTCGTCTATACACTGGGGCCTGCAGATGGTTACAAACTCGTCGCATCAAAGCCTTATAGTAGTCGACATCCATTATCCTTATAGGAACCTTCAATAACTCCAAAGACACAAACCACAACTCTAAAGAGTCTACCCCAGCATCCGCCAAGAGAATATGCAGGGGTCACCTTGGGTCAAGTGAAATGCAGGTGGCTGGGGCTAATTGGAAGCTGGGAACGACTGTTCGTTGATCAAAAACTGTGCATCTTGTTCCGAGGGAAGCATGTGACTCGTGAGACACGCAGCGCGAATCTTGCCCTCAACCTTCTGATGAGACTGTTCAAGAGCCCACTGGATAACTTCTAGAGCAGTCTGGAAGCTGACAGCATTTATTGTTTTGTAATTCTTGCCATCCTCAGGCAAACTACGTCAGTGAATCTAATCATCCCAGCGCTCTTGAAACCCCCTTCTTAACATAACTCTTGAAACCCCTCCTGGATCCTCGACCACTCTCGTGGCGTAAAGAATCCGGACAGCCAGCAATTACCTTCGCGGTCTATTGTATGAATGTTGACAAAATTTCTAAACGTTATGCCGGCGTTGAGAGGCGTTGCATAGTGATATACAGGCGTGCCCGGTGGATTGCTCCTTGGCTGTTTCCTCTCAGTCCGGAGTACCGCTGGCCTGAAATCGGCTGCGTTGAAAATGTCGATCTTCAGTCTGTTATTGGTGATGAGCAATACACTACCCGGGGCTGCAAAGATCGGTGATCCAGCTCGGGAGTCGTCCCACCGTTTGCGAAGCAGCTGTAAGATCCCTACCAGATTGGTTTCCTGCAGCTGATCCAAAAGACCTTGCCGACTCATCAGAGCTTGTTTCCCCAATGAGCCACGGAGCACCTCGGGCGACAGTGTCACAGACGATGCCAACAACATGTTCTGGATGTAAACGCCGTTCGTATCCTGAAGGTGGGATAACCGGGAGCGTGCGTTGATAGGACTAGTCATGCTAATTGAGTGTGAACCTAATGTCGATGTGACTACTGTACGACTCAGCCAGGCCAAGATTGCATCACTTGGACTGACCCATGGATGACCAACGGCTTCTGTCTCGTCTTGGATATCCTCTAGTACTCGTCGATGTAGTTGATCGACTATGTTCCGAGGAATGCAAATGGTGTGGTTTTCCACGGTCGGTTGAATGAGGATGGCCCAGAAAAAGCGAATGAGGAATACAACAAGCCACAGACCCGTAAGTATTCTTGATTCAGTCGCGGCATAGTGCGGACTGGTTTGCGACATATCTCCCATCTTGTAGAGCACATCTTCTTTAGCGCCAATTAGATCCGGAACTCTCTCTTCTTGTTTCGCCAGTACTGACGACCACGCTTCAATCAAGTGACAGAATCCTGCAGCATCAAAAAGAACGTGTGGCCATGAAACAGTAACAAGCGTCGCGTCTTGGAACGAGACAACATGCAGTGACAGCATAGGTACATCCCTACTGGTAAAGTCCTTGAGGGTCGTAGGTGCACCTGGTGGTATAGCCAATTCCCGGAGCGCTGATGGTCCTGCCTGGATGGACGGCTGATGACTTGCTTTTGGTAGTAGTCTTGCCACAGCGTGCTCCTCGATAGCTATGTCGTAATGTTGATGAGAGAAAGATAAAGAGGGTCGTGTTTCTGTGAACGAAGAGGGAACATGAATTTCGAGGGCTCCGTGTCGATTGTCACCTCTTCTAAGTCGTCCTCCCAACTTCTTCCAATCGCCTATTTGAAGTAGCTTTGAAAGTGCTTGGTGAAGTTTCTCGGCGTCCAGTACATCTTTGAAACATATAGTCCAGGACATTACAAGAGGCTTGACTGCCGCGATATTATCCATCATATGCGTGGGATAAACCATATCGCTTGATGATGGTTGGTTTTCTGTCATGATTGGTGTATATTGAAAGTGATATAAGAATGCGGTAATTAAAATACATTCGCTTAGACAGAATAGAGCTGCTTTAATAGTTTTAGGCTACCGCAACAAGTTGAAATCTAGTTAGCGTAAGTTTACCATAGCAGCCATTCACCGTTCAAGAGACGCGAACCAAGTCGATCGGCCAGTCCAAGCTCCGAAGGAACAGCATCGGTGGCGCTCGCTATCTTGGGCTAAGAGCCACCAGGATAGACTAGTGCTTACTTGGGGTTCAGTGACATAGTTAAACTGAAAATTTGTACAGTTATCCTTTTTATGCCACAACATGTCATGTGACTCAACAATACTAGGGGCCAACGACCTTCCAGTGTCGTGGCATTGTATCACCATATCCTACTTCTAAACAGTTGCTTGTGTTGTAGATACCTATCACTAAAGGTCAGACATTTTTTATTTCGAATCCTTTACACAGCCATTCGGTTGGTCTGATGGCGTTTCGATCGTATAGACGGCTCTCGTCTTCTTCACAGACAAGGATTGCTTCAGGAACGCTGCTTGGAGGGTGATTTGACCTCCTTAGCAATCATACAGTGCTTGTAACAGGTAGTGTCGCGGTATGCATTTCAATGAGAAGGCAGATTATCACCTTGCAGTCTTTTTGTCTCCATATGCAACTTGAGTAATTCTGTAGCTGCCATCAGGTCAATACAAATCATGCAATTCCTGTAACCACGAGACAGTAGGCTACAATACTCTAAACAGTCGATTTCGGTTCAATCAAACTCCCAAGTACAGTGTTTTCCTCGTTGGAATCGCTGTACGGGCGACTTGACCTTCTCTAGCTGCCGCCCGCGGCCCGTATCCGTAGATGGCTTCATTTGAATACTTCCGGCTTCGTGGGAAACATTGGCAATCAGCACATTCAATAATCGCTACTTGAAACATATCGGAGGCTATATGGCCATCCATATATGTGTGGGGCTCCAAATGAAGACCCTGGAGCCTTTGAATTGGAACGAAGTAAAGAGTAACATGTAGTGCAGATTCCCCATATAGTGCAAATGACTACAAGAAAGGTAATGGTCTATGAGACGAGAAGGGTTGATTCGTGACCAAGTGAGGTATCAGTGTTATGAAGTTCAGTGATCCATGCTATTCTCCACCAAGCAAGACCTTTTGATACTACCGCCATAGTTCAAATAATGCTCTGTAATTAAGCAGCTACTATATTACGTCTACACATACTAAAATATCTTGACATATCCTATATTAAACTTATTAGATGATATTTCAACCAAAGTACACTCTTGACATTTGTTACTACATCCGAAATCTGTCCGATCTAAATCAGACTTCACTTCAGATTCGTGTCTGCGTGATACCAGGTCGATAGTTCAAAGTCAACTCAGCTTAGTCTTATAAGTCGCCAGAGTTCTTCCAGCTTTGTTCTAGTCATTCTAGACCAATTGTCTTTCAATCTCAGGTAGTGGAATAATTGGCACGATTAAGAAGTACATCAATTAGACCATGCTGTTTCTCTGGTTTTATGTTTCGTTCTATGTCTTGTTTATAGCAAATGTTGGTTCGGGGCCTTCAAGAGTCTGGTGTAGTTGAGAAAACCCTCGTCTGCTCTCGTGGAACATCGAACTCTGGCAGCCCGTTGTAAGATCAGGTCCGTCTTGGGTCCACGAAAACCGGTTTCCTCTGGGAGTTTTCTACTTCATATCCTTGTCCATAACATGTAGTACCACTCACTATGTGATGTTCATGTGTCCGAATTGATTCCCACGAGTTGAGTTGTCTAACTGGATTCTGAAATGTGGGAAACCCCAATCGACTGAGAGCCGATTCAATAGGTGCCTTGAGCAGTGGAGCAGAGGCTGCAATCAGTATCACGCACTCCTCCATTCGACACCAGAAGAACAGCGGCATGCTAGCTCGGAAAGTATCAGGGGAGTCGATATCGAATGTCTTCATATAAACGACTTTCAACGCAGTAATGATGGTGGCAAAAAGGCTCAGTGCCATCAAGACAGATACAAGACAGCGTTCCACGGCGCTTCGTTTCAGTTTCCAGATCAGAAACATTGGCAGAATCGTCAGCACCAAGTCACTGAACATGCTAGCTCCTTAGATAAGTCAATAGAGTGAAATTGAAAGCAGCAAGGACAGGAAGCTTACCGACGAAAACATAGCCAATTACCCAGACTTCCTGCATAGGCATACATTTCGCATCAACAACCGGTTCCCACATGGCTCGTACTGGACGGCACTCAAGTAATTGAAAAATCTCGCTTGCGACAAGCGTGACTATCTGAAATCCGATAATGAACCAGAGAACCATTTTCCATGATTTCGACATGGAGAAAGAGAGCAGTAGCGATGCGATAGAAAGTCTGGCGAAAGTTGATACCCAAAGTCCTGTCATCATGACTCCGAATAAATATTTCAGGATTAAGATACTGCTTTGTGGACTGATATAAGCATTGTGACGCCCAAAGCCATTGGCGACAGCGGCTGCAAAGAGCGAATAGGTAATTATTTGTGCAACCTGACCAGTTAATGGGCGCCGGATACATTTTGGGGTCGTTGTCTTACCATTGCAATGATAACCAGGTAATCTGACGCATTGAGTTTGTATGCTGGGGCAATACGGGTGCACACCCTAAGGACAAAGACAACCAGACTCAGGAAGAAGAAGGGAGTGATGATTGCTAAGGCGCGAGCCCCTGTGGAGTCATCGTCGGGGGATTCTCCGCCCATGGCCAACCGACGCGTCGGTCGATTTCGTATTTCGAGTCTCGACACAAGAAGCTGACAAGTTTGCTGTTCCTGGCTGTGGTGTGTTACATAGCGGGTATAATGTTCCGCATGCCGTAGGATAGCCTTGTTAATTCGTAACAGGTCATGAAGCACTAGCAGAGACAAATGCAGGTTCTGGACAAATTGGATGTTTGAGGGGAGGAGAGGGGTAATACCTACAGTACAGTATCTAATCGCAAAGATTATGTGATTGCACGCTAAATGCGCCACTGGACGATCAAATTCCCGTCCGCCTTGGCGTCAACAGACCGTCAGGTGGCCGTAGCCGTCTTGGGTGATGATTACGAGCCGGATAGTCGAGTATCGTTAGCGGCGATTGTCGATCGATAACTACTTGCTCGATTTGACCTGTTTCATGTCTTAGTTCACAAGCATTATAACCCAAGCCCAAAGGTATTATTCGACGAGAACTGCATTATTTTCTCTTTTGTCAGCTGAGTCGCGCAAGCTCGAGATTAGCTTTGTTTTTTGCTTATTCCCCCCCTTTTTCTAAAGCTACCGAATGTGGCGTACAGACATGGCCAATCGTCTTGTCGACTTGTCATATGCGGGCCACCGTTCCGTGTTGACAAGGGCTACATCCATGCGTCAGTGGCTAACGGGCAACACGAGAATCGCGCGAGTGAACAGCGCTAATTCAGTCACTTGGAGAATTTAAAACAAGGCCTTGTCGGAAACCACGTTATGTTGATGACAAGTGTGAGACATATGTATCAGTTATTGGATTTGAATCTTCATCATGATAGTGAGAGCTTTCCACATTCATATATATCCAGATTATTTAATCAAAAACTTTCACTACCTCAATTTTGGGGTCGAGTCTATGTCGAAATCTTTCTGTTGATGTCTTCACGTTAGCCACCGTTAAAGATAACTGACAATCTATAGTAGCCCTGATAGATATTCGGAGTTCCGCTGCTCTTTTAACCTCCCCGGATTACCATCGAGACGGTGTCATTTCCGGGCCGAGAAGCTATGCTCAAACGGGAATAGAAGGTAAATCACCCTGCTTCAGCTGAAGTCACGCTCAGCTTTGAGCCGATCGTAGAAATGTGGCTTTATGTGGCTTCGCATCGTATCAAGAGCAGATACGATAGGGACATGAACATTATAGTATGGTACGATAGTTCTGCGATATACAACCTCAAGGAAAGATGACAGGAAACGCGAGAAAAAGGGAGCATAGAAGTACAAGTAAAAGTAGGGGAAACGTGTGGACTTGGAAACCACACTGGTGGGAAAACCCAAAGTCAGCCAAAAATTAAAGGCGGGCGGAAATGCGGAATTGCGGAAAAGGCCTGTCCATATGCTCGTGACCCATCGCTGTCTAAAATTGGAATGGATCCAGTACTAAAAAGGCTAGACTCAAACTTAGGCTCCTATTCGCAGTTGATTCTATTCCTAGTCATGATCCGACAGAGAGAGAAATATACGAAAAGGAGAACACTTAATACGTGTTTGAGATATTCTTGAGAGCTAAGCCTAGCCGCAGAGACAGGTTCAAGATCGAGGGATTGTCGAGGGTGTATAGCATAAGTATGATAGAGCGACATCAGAGCGTTCTAGGGTAAGCTGGAGCCAAACAGGCTCTCTACGGTAAAATGTTTGAGATACTTAGCACAAACTACCATTAACTGGATGAGCCAAAGGCGTCAATTAAGCACGAGGAAGACCCATTATTACGTGGAACCCCCGGTTACTGATCCTTAGCCAACACTAACCTGCAAAACACACGGCCGTGACTCCTTTCAGGTAGAACTCAATTGAGATGATATGCTCGAACGCAATCGTGTCGGACACTTGCGAGTTCTCTGTACCAATGTAGCCTCGAGCCCTAAGCCGCTGTTGGCCTGACAAGTGGCTTCACCGCTGACGTTACACTGCCTTCGCTCTTTTCAGTAACCTCGTGACCTTAATTCCCACCACCCTAACATACGCGGTAGAGATTTACGACTAAGTGACTGAAGTCATCCCCAAAGCATGGACTGGCTCTGATCGTCGTTCTGTCACCGTTAAAGTCCCAGACTTCCACGAAAACAATGACGCCTGCCGAAAGTTTGATGGTAAGCGCTTGATCATAGAGCATTATGCAACGTTGACGATTTTGTTGAAAGACACCGAACAGGGGAGCAGAGGGTCCAATCTTGATGCCCATTTAAGGCTCAGTTCCTTGGTGTCTCTTAAGTTGTATTGATAGTCCATGCGACTTGAACTTGTGTCTGCAATCCGCACAGATGTAAGCTCTTGTCGACGTTGAAACAACAAGCCCGAATCATACAACCTTAGTGGCTTTAGAAGGGTTATCTCAATAGCGTCAGAAGGGTTATTTTAGTAGTCTTCTTATCTAGCTAAGATTCCTATGCCATTTCGGTTAAATTTAGATTTGAAAGCCTTCTATAATAAGCACATTTTGAATTACTAGAGGGTATTTGCATTGGGCTGAGGCTAGGGTTTCAGGCAGTTATCATATAAATAACCAGACACTTGATAGGATTACTCTTCTGGTTTGCGACCCCAAATAACTCGCTGCCTGTAGTAGGGATGACACTTGCCAGAATGAATCTCCCGACGAGCATGCGCAAGGAAAACATGGACTTCCGTTTCAGTCCAGCCAATTGTGTTAGCAACAAAGAGGACAAACCCTTCAGGATCAGCCAAGAATGCCATCTTGCCAAATTCGCCCAGCTCTTTCAATTCCGGGTCTTTCGGCCAGCCTCCAATAGGGGCCTATAATAGCACATTAGTTCTTGCTGATGATTTCCGTAACATTATCAATATTTACCTTGTACTCAAATGTCTGGATGTCGACAAAGCCGGCAGCTTCCATGGCTTTTCTCTGTAGTTCTTCTTCATAAATAGTGAAGCTTGTTCCCAGCTTCTTGGCCCCCTCAATAAAGATCTTGCCCCACTGATCCAAGGCCGAGTTTTCCTTGACGGTGCCGTCGTCGCTAGTGATAATACTTGACGGTTCAAAGCTTTCAACCCAACCACCCGGCTTGCAGGTCTTGAAAGCTTCACTGAAGAACCTATACCAATCCGGAATAGCGCCGACGAGCCAGCGGATGTGAATGTAGTCGACTGAATTGGGGGCAAAAGTCCACTCTTGGGTGCAATCTTCAATCTCACTATTAAACATATTAGCTCATCAAATGTGTAATGGGAACTTGTTTCGGTTGACGGACAATTGCAAGTTTGGCGGCACAAAGGAGGGCTGGATTGGAGAGACATCGGTGCCAATAACTTGAACATTAGGATGTTCATCAGCGAAATCTCTGCCTTGGAATTAGTATTCGCCGTCCAGAAAGATTTTCTTAGACCTACAAAGCCCAGATGCCTATTGGTTAAAATAGTCATGGTTAGCTATCTGATAACCCGATGGCGCCATGGCTTACATACCAGTGCCTGTTCCAATGTCAAGCGCTTTCTGTCAACGGTTGTCAGCTTCCAGGTCGGTCTACAACCATCGAACTTACCGTAATCTTGTCTGTATCGATAGGCGCGAGGTGAAGCTTCCCTCCAATTCCCAGAGTGAGACAGTGATGGCTGATGATTGTTAACCATGACCTGTCTACACGAATTTGTTTGAACTTACTTGATGTCAAGCACTTCACTTTGCCGTTCGTCGTTGGCAGCCCTGGTCCAGTGAGCTTGTGTCTCAATGCGTGACTATAAGGATATCTCTCACCAATATTGCGCACTGCCGATTTCACGATGGTATGTCCTGCCATGGAGTTTACGATACTCAAAGATACTGGAGGTGACTGAGTCTGTAGAAGACGCGAGGCTCTGGTCGCTCAATGAATGAGTGTCATCATCATCAGGATTCTCCTCCTTCGTGAGTGTTAGCATCGACTTGCACCTACGTGACTAAGAGTAACATCATCGGCAAGTCTCATCTCACCTCAGCGAGCTGCTGCCAATGCTCGGGTTCCAGAACGCCGGTATCTGCGACATTCAGCTGCGCCTGCTGCGGTGGGCTCTTTGAGGGGCTCTTTGAGGGGCTCTTTGAGGAGGGGGACTTTGCGGCATTTTTGGGCGGACTCTGGGCGGGACTTTTCTGGCTTTTTGGGCTTGTTGTAGCCGCAGGTGGTGTCGACATTCTGAGTACTGACCAAGCGCAATTACCTTCTGGGTGCCTTTTTGAGTTTCGGGAGCTTATATAGCGTCTAAGTTTTGCGGGAAAAAGAAAAGAACGGTGAGGTGAGAAGTGAAATGGGAATTGTCGGTCGGAGAACTATGGCCGCCACGATAAGATAATTAGTGGAGTCTTTATATGGGGGCTCGGCAATTTAGCGATTCTAGGGCATAGGTGATTGGTTGTGTGCAATCGATCGGCGAGGTAGTATGCGCCAGTTTAGGTAGGGCTCATCATGGGGGTACTATAGCATTAGTAGAAGCTTAGAGTAGCGACCAAGTTTATTCATCTCGTCTACTACCGGTAGTAGAGTCAAGTTTCTTATCCCGTTGAGTGGTACAACCCTCCGCTCCGTACTTAGCTCCACTTGACCCCTGTACAAGAAGGTCACGGAGTTTCTCTAGAGATAGACTCTAAAGAGGCTGTCACACTTATGTAGATAGGCTACCTTTGCAGGATATGTAGCCTTGTAGATTCTATAGCGGTTAATTAATAACAAGAGTACAAACTGGCTTTATAATAGCTGCTCTGCTTAATCTGACTGGATGACTATAAAACTATCCCTCTTTTGACTCCAGCGGAGGGTTGTACCACTCAAAGGGATAAGAAAGAAATATTAGAATAGAGAATCCCCCCCCTCCCCCCTATGGTAGCTATAATAAGATAGAACAGGAAAAATTAAACCATCGATTGGATTGTTTCAGTCAAATGTGTAACAAGCGTTATAAGTGGTGGATAAATCGTGAAACAGTGAACCATGCATGCACTTTACCTTTTTAGGTAATTCGGACAGTCTCTGCCGAGGCCTCTAGGGGTGATCAGGAGATCTGGAATAGGATATAATATGGTCCAATGTCCCTCATGAAGATTTTGTGAAGATAACCATTATTAATGTAACAATTCAGTTCCATTATTAATTACCTTGCGTCTTGCTTTGGATTGTGTTCTTTAGGCATCAAGCCGAGATCAATATGAAGTTGGCTGCATTGACCTTTTTAGTGACCGTCATCACGGCCGCCTCACTACCAGTAAGTCCAGCTATCATCAACAGCAGGCGCTTCCTAACTTTGTATTCAGACCTATCGGTTTGTCGGAAGAGTCAATCCAGCGACCAAGCAGCTTACATGGCCGAGCACCGGAGTTGCCTTTACTTTCAAGGGCACTTCAGCCACTATCAAGATCGATAGTGTGACCGGAACCTCAAGCGCAGACTTGATAATCGACGGCGGCGATCCAATTCTCATTCGTAATGTAGTCGGCACCTCAATCGCAACCCCAAAACTGTCAAAAGGGACTCATACTGTCGAGCTGCGCAAACGATCCGAGAGCTCTTTCGGTATCTTCCGCGTCACTGGTGTTGCTACGGATGGCACCCTGGTCGAGAATGTGGCACCAAAGCGCAAGATTGAGATCATTGGCGACTCTATCTCCGTTGGGTACGGCCTCGACGGCGTTCTACCTTGCGCGGACTCCGCTGTTCTGCAAAACAATGGCAAAACATACGGTGCGGTGGCAGCTCGAGCTTTGAATGCAGATTATAGCGTTGTCGCTTGGAGTGGCAAGGGTCTTACTCGCAACTATGCCTCAAATCCTCCAGATAACACGGCAACAATGCCCGTTCTCTACACTCGATACGGCGCCAATGACGATGACAACAGCTACTCGTTTCCTAAATCATGGGTACCTGACGCTGTGGTGATCAACCTCGGCACAAATGATTTCAGCTATCTCAACGTGCGCGACCCAGTTGACCCAGAAGACCTTACCAAAGCACTGGTGACGTTTGTGAAAAAGATACACTCACACTACTCGAAAGCCCAGTTCTTCTTTGTCTCTTCTCCGTTACTCAGCGATAGCTACCCGTCTGAGGCCGATGCGCAAAAATCCACCAACGTTCAGGTGCTCAAGGATGCGATGCGACGGTTGAGTGGTGTGAAGACTCACTTGGTGGATTGGCCCTCCCAAGGTTCGGAAGCGGGCTGTGATTACCATCCGAATGCTGCCACACAGGCCCAGGGTGGTGCACTGCTTGAGGCCTCTATCAAATCAGCTCTGGGATGGTAGAGATGAGAATTTTAGTCTTTAGAAACCAAGGTATCATCTGTTGTTGTATTCGCCAAACTTGGAGTAACTTGGGTTAAGAGGAACAAATGTTAAGCCTGTCTCAGGCTTTTATGGACCCTATTACAAAACCATACGTCACATCTGGTTGCGTCGCCGTCGCTTGGTCCATCTCTTGCTTGAGCGTTATAGTGTCTAAAGCGGCCAAGGGGGAGAGATGGATGAAGAAGCAATGCTCGACTGGTGGACTCAATCGAAGACGTGGGCGTCCAGGGGCGAGTGATATCAAACCTGGGAAAGCGAATTCCATTGTGTATTATATATCTAAGTAATCTGACTGGGTACCTTCAACTATTAGCCTATTACCTGAAGCTGAAGCACTCCGGCTCATAAACGTATTGCCCGCCGCCATTTTCAACAAATTCCATATCTTCCTGTGGCACCTTATAACGCCAGCACCGTCCTATGTTGTTTCCGACGATGGGGAGATATGAGATGACGTGGCATGTTGATTCAAGGTGGCAGCTTTCCATGCAGTCCTCGAGAGATAAGGACTGCTCGCTCCCGATCACCTTCTCTGCTTTGGACAAGCCGTACACGCTTCCCTTGCGGCCACACACCTTGTTGCTTGGTGTCGGGTTGATCAATGTGCACGGCGGATCGTACTCGAAGATGCTGATGTCGTCGAAGCGGACGGAACCGCTTGTGAGGCCAATAAATTGGACGCGAGTTTGCACAGCGTCGGCTGCTGCCGGTGTGTTTCCGCCAAAGACGATCTTCCTCTTGACGTAGCGATCCGCGGGGCTTACCTCGCCTTTGTATTCAAACTCGTAATAAACGGTGCCAAAACTCGTAGTGAACTTGAGATAAGGACTCTGTACGTTATTTGGCACCATGCCCGTGGGCGCCCAGTTGTAAGTGTAAGCATATCTCTTCGCCGGATCAAGACCAGTGAGGGATTGACGGACGGCGTAGGTGTAAGGCGCAGCAGGTCCGACAAGGGGGAAAGCTAATTCACTGTGAAGCATGGGGTTAGTCTTGGAAGAATTGATGTGGAGCTGTTGGTACGCACGCGTAATGGGTGCCGGAAAGAGCGTTCAAGGGATCTGTTTTGATCGTGACGCTCCGGCCGAGCAACGATGGTGCACCATTGTATTCGCCGTTGTCGTTGGGGATTTCGAACCCTCCGTTGATAAAGTACTTGGTTGGCTGGTTTGGTTCAGCCATCGTTGTAGTGGTGGTTGCCTCTTCCGTTGTCGAGGCGGTGCTTGTCTCGGCGCTTGTCTCGGCGCTGGTCGTTTTAACACTGGTCGTCTTGACGGTTGTTGTCTCGACAGTGCTTGATTCAACAGTACTCGTCTCGGAGCTGGTTGTTTCCGCAGTGCTTGTTTCTGTGCCAGCTGACGGTTGATCGGACGTTGTAACAGATGATGTGTCTTCACTCGAGCTTGTGACTTGAGAAGTAAATGTCCTCGTCTCCTCTGTGGTCAAGGAAAGTATCTCTGTACTTGTGGTAGTACTGTCTGATGTGGTGGAATCCGCATTAGTCGTCTCAATCGAGCTAGCGGCTTGTGAAGTAGATGTCCCCGTCTCTTCTGTGGTTAGGGAAGGTGCCTCTCTATTTGTGGCAGTACCGTCCGATATGGTAGAATCCGTAGTAGTCGTCTCACTGAGAGTTGATGACTCATAGTCCGAGGTGCTCCATGAAGTCGGGCTTGCGGCTGTCTCGCTTGATAATGTGGTCGTTGTAGCAGCGGCTTCAGTTGTAGAAGTATCTGAGGAAGGCGCCGTTTCGATAGAAGAAAAGGCAATAGACGTCGACGTCGGGGCGGATGCACCAGCTGACACCGACGATTCATATGTTAATATAGTGTCGCTTGACCCGGCCAGAGTGCTGTCGAGAGACACGACCAGAGATGTGCTTGACGACGTTGTCGTGAGAACCTCGAGGCCTGTCGACAGCGTCGTAGATCCCAAACCATCGCTGCTCAATGCCGACAGCACTGTCGACGAGGCCAGATCATCTGTGAGTACTGTGGAGGGTGCCGCCACGGTGGCGCTGCTACGCGGGCGACATGGACCCGCGCTGACCTGGTAGCAGAGTGCAACTGCGACCGCGAGACAACGAAGGAGCACCATTGTGAGAGAACCTGGGTTACCTTGGATTGGAGGCACCGCCACGGGGCATGACAGCCTATTAAAAGGGGAAGTCGATCAGCCGGCCATTAGCGTCTGAGAAGTTTTCTTTCAACCGACCGTGGAAAAAAAAAGCCACACCTTCTTTAAAATTACTGAGTAGTTTTCGGCCATTGGTTTTACTTTAACGAGTGGGTAGATCCCCTGTTTCAACGTATACCCGAGGCTATTGGCAATAGCTTACGTTAGTGTAGTAGACTATGCTCTTAGTGTCAGTCTAGGCCTTAAGCATATCAGGGGCAGTTCCGCTAAAACTCGACTCAGGCGATAATAAGGCCTATTAGGTTGCTTACCGCGGCAATAAGCGCTGTTATAGTAATTACTTCTCTTAGAAGTGGACCCCAGCTATGAGGAACTGAGGCTACGGGGCCCCGGCTGAGGCATGAGCTATAATCCACAGGGTTAGATAAAGGGTTCCAGACCTCAATTAATTCTAAGGTCTAGAAATCTCTTTGCTAGATTGCAGAATATGGTCCTTCAGCCATGACCAATACGTGCTTTTAATCCACAGACACGGAAGGAGAAGGCTATGCAGTATCTAATGTATACCCTTGGTATCGCCCGTAGTTCCTATGAGATGCTTCGGCCGGGATTGGGTTTGTGTGCCATCAAATGTTGTGATTACGGAATACCAATCATGACCCTGGATGATAATGCATGGTAGAAACTCTGGTAATGGCAACGATGAAAGGGAATTGATAGGTGATGGCGGATGGGTCGAGATCGGGCAAGGGTGTGGCGTGTGGCTATGCTCTGCTTACTTAGGTGTGGCTTAACCGAGCTCAATGAGGGGTTAAACTTGCAGTGAAGGAGTACTGGGTTCGACTTTAATAGTACCTTTACTGTACGACTAGGTCCGAACCCTCGCTTGATTGCGTTAGGTCTTGAGGGAGACGAGGCACTTAACATCGTCAATAGTTGTAGGTTGTCTCGCATTCTCGCCTTCCATACCCCCTCTATTCTTTTATTCTAATCGTTTAATGTTTAAATGTAATTATCAATGGGTTCGCGATAAGATGAGCGCTTGACTGGAGTTGGTGAAGCGCAGGTAAATAACACAGGGTTTTGTCTGAGCCGTAACGATCGAACTCATTGTTTCTGAAGGAGTCACTTCCACAAAACACAAAAATCTGCTTTTAACCTGTCAATTGAGCATAAATCCCAGTAGAATGAGTTGTCTGGCGACTGAAACGAGAACATGTGTAAGCTGTCATGTTGGAATCGTAGCCTATTTGGAATACGGAGTAATAGATGATGACAATTGAGTGTTAGAGAATACAGATTGGACGGCGACTTTAAATCAGTCCTTGTGTTCTGTTTGGGTGTATATTATCATCTCTACACTTGATTCATGCTTTACGTTGGCACGGAAAAACGGTCGTTGGGGGTGGCAGCCTATCAACTCAGTTTGAACTAACGCAACTGCGCATGAAAGTAGTCGAAACTCGAAAGTCCTCGATAAGAGGCGTTAAGTTCACTCAACGCCATCTGGTGCTACTATACTCGGTCTATAGACACACCATCCAATACGTTTCGACACTCCAGCTGTAATGGTAGTTTCTAAATCTTACGCGAGACTAGTTTATTTTTATCTTCCTACAATATCAGGAACACTGGGCCAGGCCGAACCATTGCCTACCATTGAATTAAGTTTCATTCGATTTCATCCCCTTCTGCAATATCATACATTACACAGCGAAGTCTGCGTTTATTTCGACATCAACTCAAGAAAAACCCAAAGTGAAGTCTAGTACAAGGCAGTTATACGTGGAGACTATAAAACATACATCTTGAATATGGACCGAACTAGTATAGACCTGCTTCCAGATTTCATGTTTTGCTATGTACTGCCATCGACCCGGTCCTCGGAGCTATAGTAAGACCAAAGCCAGACCTGCGAAGCTAGTCGACCAAGGTATTTTCTGCTAGCGTTTTCTCTAGTTGTCACCATATGCTCGAGAAGTTCTATTGTCTTCTGCCTCTGGCCCTTGGCAAGGTAAGCTACAGCGAGCTCCTGCTGTGATCCCACTCTATGTGTGTGGTTCTCACATCGTGTTTAAACTACTGTGTTATGAACCTTATATATTACTTAAAAATAAATGCCCCGCAGGTTTTCTCGTGAGTTTTTATCCCTGTCGAGAGCGGGTTTACTACTACCTAATCTTAACCTCTTAGAACCCCTGTAAAACCAGTCCCCGCCTTAACGAGGCGCTTAAAGCTTAACCTACTTCTCTTTTTTAAAAGGGTTTACAAATACTTTTACCAGATTCTTGCTAACTTGAACCTTTATATTAACTATTATTATTTAATAAAACTACTATAGTATATAATTAACAGTTAGTAGATCAGGGCTGGGATTCTTAAGCTTAGCTAATTATAAAGTTATAAGAAACCTCGTGTAATGCAAAATAATAGATAGCGATTTGTATCTATCTGGCATGATCCCTGTTCTTTATCCTTCAATTCGAACATTTCCATTTCAGAAGTATCATCGTCTCGTGCTGTGACGTAAGCTGACGTAGGTGATGCTCTGCTAATACCATCACTCTGATCGTAGCTACATGCTCTATAAGCTCGACTGCCCTCTGCCTCTGACTTCTCAAGAGATATTTCATAAGCAGGTTCAAATTACAGCATAAGGAGAAGTAAATTAAGCTTTTTATATTCTTATTAGAAAAACACGAAAGGATTTATTATCTGTTTAATCTAAGCTGCCTTTTTCCTTAGTCAGAACCTCGGCTGCTTCTTCTATACCTAGAAGCCTGCGAATATAAGGATTAGGACTCCTATTAGCCTCCAGCCGCGGCGTCGAGCCACTAAAGGTTGTAGCATCCAAATCGGCGCCGGCGTCGATGAGAAGTTTCACTGCAGCCGCGTCCACTTGAAATCCATGGTCGTGTTCGCGCAGGAAATTCGCCTTACCCCTTTCTTCCTCTTTCATCAAATTCTCAATTTGAAGCCACGTTTCGTAGGCTTCCCGTGCTTTCGCCACGGCGAGATAGAGAGGCGTCAACCCTTTCTTATCTCGAGCATCCTTATGAGCACCCGCTTTGATAAGTAGCCTCACGATAGACTCATGTCCTCTTTGTATAGCTATATATAGGGGCGTCCGATCCACATCGTCCCGAGCTTCCATATCGGCGCCCGCATCAATAAGTAGCCTCGCGATACCTTCGTGACCTTTCCGTACAGCTACACGCAGAGGCGTCTCACCTCGATGAGGCCGAACTTCCATATTAGCACCTGCCTCAACAAGCATGCTTGCCATGGCCTCCTGTCCTCTCCGGGCAGCGTAGTGTAGGGACGTCTCCCCTATACGATCTGGAATATCTTTATTGGCATTGTTCTCGATGAGCAGCCCCACGATGTCGTCCTGTGCTCTCTCTGCAGCGTAGTGCAGTGGTGCCTGGCCTTTCCTATCTTTAGCTTCCATATCGACCGGAGGACTCTGGCCGAGCAGCTTTTTGACCATTTCTTTCTTGCCTGCAACCACTGCTAAGTGCAAAGCTGTTCTCCCCTTGTGGTCGCGCAGCTTGTGAGATGATTCGGGCCACAAATATTCCATTATGGATTCGTAGCCCTTGCGCGCGGCCCATAGCAGCGGTGTCGTCCCGAAGGCATCCGAAACATCGATGGCTGCCCCTGCCTCTACCAACAATCTCACTAGGTCTAAGTGACCTCTCATTGCTGCACAATGTAGCGGTGTTTTCCCATCTCTACCCTGTGCATTCACCTCTGCCCCTTGCGCAATGAGAGCCAACAAAACTTTCTCATCGCCACGCAAGCAAGCGTAATGTAGAGGTGTCCAGCCTATAAGATCGCGGGCAGTGGTATCCATTTTAGTATTGGTGATCTTCCCAGAGCCCATGACTGCCGCGTAATGGAGCGGTGTCCAGTCCATGACGTCCCTGCAATTCACATCCACTGAGCTTTTGAAAGCATCTTCAATTTTCCTTGACACCCAGTTATAATTTTCATCGGATGTCGCCAATCGATGGAGCTTTGTGAAGCCCAGGGAGGGTATGTTCTCGAGACCTGAGAGTATGGATTCATCCTCCACATCGAACTCGACCTTGTTTTCAACCCTGTCTTTTTGCGTAAGGCCACATTTCCAACCACGACCTTGGGCTTCGTACATTCTCATGAGATTTGAGATTACTTCATAGACAGCGGTGTTTCCGCTATCTTCAATGCTGTTTGTCGCACCTTGTTCGATCCTTGTACTCTCTACCAATGAATATAAGAGGTCTGCCTTATCATTCTCAGGTGTCTTCAGCTCAATGAGGAGAGTGACCTGCCTCAGATGCTCCAATAAAACAGCTGTAGCTCTGACGCAAACGGGACTCTCTGGTTGCAGTATACCAACAGTTTTGAACAGCCACATGTATATACGACCAGCTTCCTCCAAGTGTCCCAGCTGTTCGGGTCTTCTAGCATGGTCTCTCGCCAATCGAATGATAGCCTCGGCCTGAGGGAGTTTGTGTAACATGCTGAGCGAAGGGATCACGCTTAGATAGATATCTACGGCGCTTCCAAGTCCAGTGGTCTGAATATCCTGAATCATCTTGGATAGCTGGCCGTTGCGGAGTTTGAAGGATTGCCACGAGTCGGCACCACTCGTATCGCCAACTTGTCGTATCTCGGCGGCCCCTGTCATTGGATCTGATAGTAGTTCTGCCGCAGCCCACATGAAGGCAGAGAAGATGTCTTGGGCGTATAGCAGCTTCAAAGGGTTGTACGATTCTGTAACTAAGAAAGACTTTCTTGAATCCCCGTTAGTTCCGACGCTAACATTATCAGCGTCGGACATTGCAGCATCAACAGATTCTGAGCTGATATTGATGGACATTTCACTGTCACCTGACTCTGGGCTGTCAATGCTGTTTATTTCAGCCTCAGCTGGTTCTGAGCTGGGAGTGTTGTCTTCGAACCCAAGGTGCACACCACAGCCCACGACCCGGTGTCCCTCCACCTCTGTCAGGATCTCTTCATCCTCCCCAGCATACAAAATGCTCGGTGCTTCATCCGGCATCCACCACTCAAGGCTTTGGCTGAGGACCTTGGCATGCACGCCTAAGAGTCGCAGGCTTCTTTTCATTGATGATCCTTTCGCACGCAACCACGCATCATCTTCATCTTCGGTATTACTGGGCTGGATAGATGGACTTTGAGGATCTTTGTCTTCCAAGTCGTTAACGGAGTAGAGCCACAAGGATAGTGTGGCTTCGATTTCGTCCGAGTAAGCTTCCCATTTCAGACTGTCTTGCTTTTTCAGCCGAAACTTGACAGGCTTGGCTAAACCGCCAAATTGAGCGGACAAGGACAAACTAAGCAGAGAAACCTTGGGAGATGTACCGAAAAGAGTGTCCATAGTGATCTCTATGGCCCTGGCAACAGCAATGGCCTCTTCAGACGCAGGCCCACGCCAGTCAGCCAGCCGACCGAGATTCCTCCTAAGCTTCATTACCTGATGCGCAGAAGATAGATGATTGGTATCTGGTACAGAAATCAAATCATTTGCCCCGGGAACTGAGCTATTTGACTCAGACATTGAGTCTGTTTGTGATCCATCGTCATATTCCTGGGTCATCTCGCCGGTTCTGATAGTCCATTGTCTGAAAGGCTTTCTTGTTTGGCTATCAGTGTCGGGGGCTCGTGTGGCCAGCCAGGGTGCGTTATCAATATCTCCTAGCGTTGTGGCGAACCAATCAAGCTCAAATCCTGGAGGAAGCTTGATAGATTGTGGGGGTCTTGCTAACCCACGACGAACCAGTGCCCTGAGCGCCATCATGATGAGGACTGCCAGCAGTTGAGCGATTGAGGCTGACCAATGCATTCCTCGCAGGCCAATGAACTGGATGATAAAGCCGCATAGACTGATAGCTGTTCCGATGACAGCTTCAATGCCAAAATGGCTCAAAGATTTATCAATCAATTCTTTTGCCTTGGCTTCTGGGACTGCAGAGGACATCTTTGCGGAGTTTCCGTACTCGCGCGCCCCATCGGTAGCATGATTCGCCTCTTTGTCCTTAAGCGCCCGATGAGACGTCGTGATGAGCGCTCTGTCATCGGCCGCAAAGATCGCATAGGAACCGA
Source organism: Fusarium lateritium (assembly GCA_014898835.1). NCBI lineage: Eukaryota > Fungi > Ascomycota > Sordariomycetes > Hypocreales > Nectriaceae > Fusarium > Fusarium lateritium. The sequence continues at coordinate 36,036 of JAAVTZ010000375.1, forward strand.
ATTGCTGATCGCTAACAGTCTGAGTCTTTTGCAACCAAACCATCCGAGCTCTAAGCCCCGACCTTGGCTTGTACCTCTCCTCTGTGGTGCTACTCTCTACCACATGCGAGCAAATTAGCAGTCCAACAATCAACGTGAGAGTCCCGGTTGCAGTGCATGGAAACGCATAGTCTTGGATGGCACTATCGTCCTTCGGAAACTTTAAGGTTGGATAGTAGGTAGCGAATCCGCAAAAGGCGAGCACTCCGAACTGGAGAACAGTCGCGATCACGGCAACTACACGTAGTTCTCCACGGCCATACTGGTTATGGGAATTTAGGGAGATGTTTGGTGCGTCAGCAGTAGTATTTCGTACGATAATGATCTTCGACCTCGGTGGGTCGCTTGGTGGGTGCCCTTCTTCGGTATCTTGACCTGTCGACTGTGGATGAAGTTTGCGTTTGACGCTTTGCCGGAAGCTCTTGTCTATCTATATGTGAGCATTATTCTACGAGAGGCAATGAGCCAACTTACCGAATGGTATGAGATCTCGTCTTCTGAGTGACTCTTTCAGGTCGACAGTTTCTATCTCCATCTTCGCATAGCGCTCGGCGCCCTCAGGCAATAAGCAAATGAACTCAGTAACAGGCGCAGAGCCCATACACCTAACGACCTCTTGACCATTCCAGAGCTCGCAGACTTCCTTCGATGTTGATGACATTAAATCCGCTTCGGCCACGGCGAGGTTCTCCCTAGCTCTCCCGATAATCGCTTTAAGCCATGAAGGGCCACCGACCCTGATAGCACTAACAATAATAGTAATAATGCCAACAGGCGCCATAGCTAGGATGACGTGATCAGCCCAGCCCATAGATTGGCTCATAAACTGCATAGCGACACGTTCTCCAAAGAGCGCTAGCAGTCTGGATAGGCACTGTCAGCTTTTCAATCCCGAATGACAACGATCATAAAACCTACGGAGCTAGGTCAGAGAACAAGTTGTTGGAGAAGTCGTCTCCAGCATCAGCTGTGACGCATCCTACAAAAAGCAGGAGGAAAAACATGTTGACAGTCAGGCACAGATAAATTACCAAATACCGACGGTCTCCACTTTAGACAACAAAACAGTCGAATTCTCAAGTGTGGATTTAGGTAGCGTTGATGTATGGAAAGACTGCAGTATGGGCTAGGCATCCAAATCTCACGACGACTAAGGGCGGGACCATAAAGTACTTGAATTTTCCCACGTCTTTCTTAGTCAGCAACCCCTGCTCTGTTTTCCAACCGGTCAGTCGAGGAAATGGTGGTGGCTGAACTCGATTTCCATTCTTTTCCCTTACAAGTCTCCTTGCATATGCAGAGGACAATATTGTTGACCAACGGCATATCAGTCTTTGCACTAGGCAACTTCAGGAATTACCAGCGGTCGTCACCTGTGGTTTCATTGGTTGATCTTATAGTTACAGACTTAAATGTCTCGGAGCAACATATGTTTCCCCAACCTCTCCCAATCAATCGAGCTTCATTAATGATGAGGCCCCAAAGTATTGACTGACCGCAAGCTGCACAAGTAATATAGACTCTTGGCAAACAGGAAGACTCAACTAAATGCCCACGCCCAGGTATGATTGACGTCCACGTGATCAGGGCGGGCGATGATCTTCCATCCCGCCCTCCTCTAGCGCACCGCTTGTTTCCCCAATTTTCAAGGGCCGAGGCTCTAGTGGGTGAGGTACAAAGCTGCTATATGCATTTCTGCCCAACGTGAAATTTTTCATGCTCGAGCTGCACTTTGAACCCCCTGTCTCTTGCTCGACGTTTCTCTGCCACTTAGGAGGGATATTACCTTCGCTGCTATATCACGTATACCCCACAATTACAAACTAATGTTGCAGATGGCGAACTAAGAATCCTGGTTAAGATTTATACACAGGTACATACCTCTGCTAATCTAAGGCTCTTAGCTTTTATAGGGCAATGAACTTACTTTATTCTATGGACAGCGGCTTGTTAATAACACCCTTTAGTCGTAGTTATATAACCTGAGGCTATTAGGGTAGGTTGTATCCTCTCCCTTAAAGGTCCAGTAGTTGAAGTCTAGAGCGCGTCACGGTAGAGGCGAAGTCTTCCAGAGTCTTCAAGGTAGTCGAGATACTTCTTGAGCGCATTCCGATATACTTTTATCTCGGCCACAGCAGGAGTGTCGATGGGTCAGGTAGAACGTTGAGTAGTGAAGAGTCAGCAATGCAGTTTCATTCCGCTCTGTAATTGCATAACTTCCTAGTCAGAGTCTGGTAATGTTCTTGTGTCAACTTGTGGAAGATTTAATATTGAAGTATCAGAACAGATAAATACACCCAAAGGCCGGTTGTATATAAATTAAACTCAGTTTTATAACCCTTCTAAATACTCTTTAACGAAAACGCTTAGTTCACAACCTCAATTTCCATTGACAATTAATGTCCCAGAAGTACTTATCCTGCTCTATGATTTAACGCTCGGGTTCTCGCGGAGAAAAGCGGAAGGGGGTAAATTAAGCTTGGCGAAGCTGGGGCTTTTGGTCCTTCAAAAGAATCCCAGTCATCATCATTCACCGTTTTCCCCTGTTTACTCACTAGCCATAATAAACAAACTCGGACTAGGAGACAAATTACACTCCATAGTGAACATATGGAATCCAGTCAGGCCAAGTCACCTCTTCGTCACATGATACAACATCCCTCGTACTAACACTTCTTGTGTTCTCTTGGCCACCTTTGTTTCCAACATCCTCGCAAACCCGTTCACTCTTCACCCGTACTGACACATTACGTTGGTTGCTTTCTAGCGTGTCCAACCAATTGTCCCGCAGCTTCCTTGTCGCGTTGTGTAACCCTTTAGCCACCGCCCTATCGGTTGTTCCATTATCTCTGAGCTCCTCGTAAACAAGTTTTGCGATGTGTACGCATAGCGCATCCATCACTGCCCAAAGAGTTCCGATCACATGTCGAAATCCCAGCAATTGAAATCCAGTTATGAGATGGACACCCTCATCAGTCAAGCTGTTATTCTGCATCTCTCCAGTTCCGCATGCAGAGAGATAAGCGAGAAATGGGGATTGCCTTTGTAAGTTGACATCCAGAAGATTTGAAACCGTAAGGCAGCCAACCTTATTGGCCTCCAAGCATAAGTAGCTCTCTGCTGGGTCATGTCCATCTGTGTAGGCGTGGCCAGCATAGTGAAAGATCTGGGACTGAAGGAGTTGTGAAATAATGTCTTCTTTGTGGGGTTCCAACTCGACAGTTTTGATAGACATTGACTCACACACCTTTCGTACAGCAGCTATTTCTCTTGTTGCATTGGGAAGGTCAGAACTTCCGGGAGTCTTCTCCATGCTAACCAATAGTGCTTGCTGCGATGATCTTGTTGCAACAGGACGTTTACGACTACGAATAAGCGACTGGACCGAGGTCTGATACGACGAGACGACTCGGTCTAGAACGGTATTGGAGTGGCCTTTTGCGTGATCACCCGCTGCATGGATGGGGAACTTTGTCAAGAGTCCCGTCGTAACCCACCACACATGAGGCCAATCACCATCTGGAGTTTCGATCAAGCCGAGAGCATCCAGTACAGGGCTGGCGATACAGGCCCATAGCCATTCAAGAGCAAGGGAGCTCCTTAATGTGCCTTCTTTGACGAACTTGACCATAGTGCGACGATCGAATTCAGGCAATGGAACTGCTCGAATCTGATGCGGCTCAATTATGATGGCATCGCATCGCAAGAGACAGGTGTTGACCACGATTATCGGCCCGCATTTGGCAGCCAGCTTGATTTGTGACTCAGTGGGAGGAAGTAGGAAATCTTCAAAGCCAGGCTGATGACGGATCTCAGCAATGAGTTTGTCAAATTCTTCTCCTGCCTCATGACGTTTATTCGTGTCTGGATTCCAGGCCAAGCTGCTATCCTCTCGAGGCATATCGTCTCTTCCCAATTTGTTACGTAGTGAAACGAATCTTGTTGCCAGATCAGGATAGTCTTCTTTCAAGGTGTCGATATCGGCGTGCAAGTCATCCAGTGATGATGCGAGCATTCCACGACCTCTTTCGAGCATATTGAGAGCTACCATAGGTCCTTTGCCGAGTTGAAGCGCTAAGCCAGCGGCTTCTGAAGACAGCCCCCCCACACCCATCAGGAGCTCCTGCTTATCGGCGTTCCCTAGAGATCGCAGTATCAACTGGGGCATCAAATCAATGGCTACCACCGCAGCCTCATAGGCTAGCTGCCAGGCCGACTGTGACATGTAAATGGTGATGACACGAAGGGCAACTTCTATGCGACTCTTGACGGACGATTGAGTCTGCATAAGTGCTCTTTGGTAGAAGTGTGTTGCTTCTTGCTCATCATCTTTGCTGCCAATAGCCTCGGCGCGCTTCTCAAGACATAAGCCCACGTTGTTAAGGGCCTCAGTCCGGTAGCGATGCCTCTCACCCATAGCATCGACAGCCTTTTTTCCAAAACGAATGGCTTCCTCAAGATCTGCTAGAGCATTTGTCTCTGCATATTTTCTTTCCCAGCTTGCTCCGAGCTCGAGGAGGAGTGTTGAGTAATCCACCTGATCGGTTGTCGATACTTCCATTGCTTCGTATTGTAAATTTATAGCAGTATCAAGGTCTGCCATGGAATGATCGCGATCAAAACGAAGTATCAGTACTCTTGCAAGACTGCCAAGGTAGATGTGTCGGTTTGCGTGGCCTCTTTGACATTTGTCGACTGCCGTTTGGGCCATTTCAATGGATTTTGCCAAGTCAGAAGCTTTTCTCAACCTTTGATACCTATTCTTGAAAAAGCCTCCAAGATTAGACACAAACGCTATCCATGACAAATATGCTTCTGGTGTTTGGTCCAATGCTCTCTCCATGATTCTAATAGCTTCGTCAAGATCTGCCAATCTTCCTGTTCGGGTATATCTACTGGCAAAGCTAGAAGCTAGACTGCCGAGAAAGTTTGGCCATTCTGAATCTGTTGCCGGCGTTACTTCGACTGCTTTTTGGGCAAGCTTGATAGCATCGTCAAGATCAGCCATCGATCCCGACATCGAGAATCGATCACCCATGGCATTGCCGAGGATATGAAAGGCGTGTCCTCGAGCTGGGTCGTCTTCCGGGGCTAAGGCAAGGTTGGATTTGAGGACTTGTATTGCCTCGTTACAATCTGACAACGACCCCGTCCATATGTATCGCTCTTTCAGACGGCTCGCAAGATAAAGAGACCGCTTCAAGCGTCGTTCATGATCATCTGGTGATACGTCGAGAACCTCTTGAGCGATTGCAATGGCTTCATTGAGGTCTTCAAGTGACCCTGTAGCGGCAGAACGAGCTGCAAGGGATCGCCCCAGGTCAATCGATCGGGAGACCCAGCCCATATCACCATCGTAAAACTCGGTCGTAGCCTGTTTGAGCAACTGAATCCCCTCGTCAATATCGCTTCTGTCTCGGGTGTAATAAAATTTATCCGAAAGCATAGTTCCCAGGCCATGCAGATACGTTGCTCTCTCCAGACTATCCTCAGGAACTGCAGCAACTGCATCCCTTGCTACCTGAACAGCTTCAGTAGGGTCAACTTTCCCTAGCCGAAGGCTATACTGTTCCTGAAGCATTGACGCAAGAGTTGAGAGGTATTGGGCTCTGCAAGGATGGCCGTCCGGTATACTGTTAACAGATCGTCTCACTTGATCTAAGCCTTGCTCGAGGTCATGGATAGAGTCAGTATAGATAGATATATCAATCAAAACACGACCGAAATGATCTACATATTGTGGTCTATCTCGGTGACTGTCTGGACAATCTTGTACTGTTTCTTGAATAGCTTTGAGGGATTCCCTCAAGCTACTGAGATCATTGAAGTGCTCATATCGATCATGTAGCATGTAAGATAGATCATCGAGAAATCGCAATTGGTTCGGGCATCCCTTAGGGGCTAGCTCTGTAGCTTGACGAGCTTCATAGATGGCATCCTCAAGTGTGCCAGGGCAGCCTGTGTGGTAATACTGGTCCCAGAGTATCAGACCAAGGCTGTTATAATAGCGTGGTAGGTTAGAATCTTGATTTGACGTGACAATCATGGCCCTCTCAGCTATGTCTGCAGCCTCTCTGTGACGGGGGAGTTTCCCAAGGGATAAACTAGTCCGTTCTAGGTTTATGTTGGTAGGATTGTAGGGCGTAATTCTGAGCGTAGCGAGAGCGTCACGGTCCTGATAATCAAGTAATGCGTGTAAGGCTTATTGATGTAAGGAAGTTGTATTCAGATGAATAGATGAGTGTTGAAAGCTGGTGAGCTAAGTCTAGGAAAGTGCTAAATGAATGTATATATACATGAGTGGTTCACCGGAGTGATAGTGAGCCTTGGTAGGAGGCTCACTGTGACCGAAGTGAGCTACAGGGTAAGTCTCACTGTGTCCGTAGTGAGCCTGATGAGGCTCACGAGGTTCGGGGTGAGCTTCTGTGTGGTTGGAGGGAAAAAGTGGGGTACACGTGACGTAACCGCGGGGGTCGTAATACTCTCTGAGTGTTTCTTCTTCTCCTGTGTCGTGATAATGATCTCGCAACCCGAGTGCAAGGCTGTTCATATATATTACATATATATAGGAACCTTACTTAATATCTCAAAGAGATAGAT
>JAAVTZ010000376.1:0-18026 GCA_014898835.1 Fusarium lateritium
CTATTTGGTGTGCTGCCTTTCCAGAAGGTATACTTTACCTATAGAAAAGAACGCAGTATTTCCACAATTTAAGCATAATACTCTATGCTCCCGCTGTATCAGGTATTTAAACGCTTGTTCCACATCGCCAGCCTCCGTGTAGGTACAAGCCACAGAATCACACACGTCTGCCACAGGAGGAGAATCTACGCCATGTAGCTTCTGGCGCAATTCGAGTGTTCTTTTGTACGCGAAGAGAGCAGCATGAGGTGGAACGAGGTCAAGGAATACATGTGCCAAGAGACGGTGAGCTTGGGAGGCGATTGGGCCGGAAACTGCTTGTTGATGCTCAGGCCAAACTCAAAGAACGAGTTCGCAAAATGAGTTATCAATTTGATTAGTAAGCTTTGAGGAAAGAACTTAGAGAGGGTATCACTCACGTTCCAGCTCGAAACACCAGTTCAGCCTAGCGCTTGGGAGTTTTGGCCTCTATTTTGTGGTTAGGGGACAACTGCATCAAGCAATTCACGTGGGGTAGGATGGTACTGCAGGTTTCCCATGATTCCCATCCATGCCCCTGGTGTGCGCCTTTGTTCTGCCAAGTGTTGGGGAAGTCGAAGTACAGGATGTGAACTGTCAGGTCGAACAACTCCACTCTCTCAACCATGGAGAGCCTTGAGAAGACAGCTAGCTGTACCATTCGATGCATCGAGAAGGTTTTGGAGCTCGACAGCCTACCGATCATGGAAGTTTGGGTCAACTCCATGACTGCCTCACTGAACCTACACAAAAGTTTGTGTGATGCCTCATGTCAGATGCGAAGTTCAATAGAGAACATACTCGAATTCGTCAAACAAGAACTCGAGACTTGGGCCGCCGATCTCAGCCTTTGTATTTGTTATGAGACACTCAGGTATCAAGTCTGGATCAAAGAAAACGAGCAGGTTTTGCAACTTGATCCCCTCCTCGGACAGCTTCTGCAACGAGATGTTCCATGTGGTCAAGACGGTGTTGTCATATCCAACCGGCTTCTCTGACTCAGCAAAGATCTTCTCTGCCGACTTCTTGTAGATTCTCAGAAACTCTGTATAGGAGTAGCCTCGGTCTCTGATGAAGTCGCTTATCAGTACCATGGCTAGGGGCAGTCCACCCAGGTTGACAAACCTCCTGCGCAGCAGCCTCATTGTCCTGATTGACTGGCTTGAGGATCGTGGAATGATTGCAGTGCCAAAGTATTGGATGCTCGCTTAGACGCTTGGCTCAGCGATCTGGTCGTGATGATAATGGACCTTTTGTCGCTTGCAGGCTAGATCTGGTCGAGAATGTTGATGTTTTCGACGTCATCAAAGATGAGTAAAAAAGGGTTTCCTGGACATATTCAGCCAATCCCGTAATTTTTGGATGCCCTGGTAGTCAGCTTCTGAGCCGTCCTCGGTAAGGCCGAGCTTGTTCTCAAACCTGGACAAGGCTTGAACAAGTTTGATCTGAGTCTCCGATGGCATCTAGGCGATAACATCATAGATGTTTATTGAGGTATTGGCATAGTGCAAAGCAAGTTGAGATTTGCCGACACCGCCAAGCCTGAAAATGCCTGTAGCACGCAAGCTCTTCTTGTCGGGCTGTGGGTCAAGGAACTCTCAAAGTATGAAGCTCATTCTCTCTCCCAAAGAACCTGAGATTCAGCCAATATGGTGCGGTTTCTGCCAATATCGAGGTTGTTGCGCAAGAAGGCAATTGCATGGGCGCAGAAGACAATGATTTCACCGTACATGTCGGAGAGCGCCTTTTCCAGGGTCTCAGTTTTGGGCAGTTGCTGCTCGTATTACCACATTCGCAGCAGGGCATACTCTAGTGTTTCGAGCATTTTGATAATGTCAGGGACAACGGGCTGGGCAAACTGTATAGGCCAGTCAAAATGTGAAGACGAAGACGTGGAATTGATTTCGGGAATGTAAGAGCGCCATGAATTATGACTAACCTTGATGATGAGTCTAATCGAGCCTCAGAGCACAGCATCAACTTTGCCATCCATTCCCATGAGGCATGAAGTAAGAGCTGCAAAGTCGTTGAGACCTAGTTTGAGCTGAGCCAGGGACTGGGTCCATGTGGCGGACTGTGTGGTAGCCTGTCCCTTACCCAGGGCCTCAATCTGTGCAAAAAATTCATCTGGACTCTGGATCTTCTAGAGATCTTTGTCAATGACGGAGGACTTGATGCCTCCCTTTGCTAGTTCAGTGTAGTACTTTTCTATGGCACTTTGCAAGAGAGGGCTGAGCTAATGGGCTCCATGCCACTTTTAGCTCCCGGTGGAGTTCTAGTACTCCCATGTGATGCGAGCGGGGAAGTTCCTCAATCTCCAGGTTAGCCTAACCCCTCACCACAATACCATTCATCTTATTCCCACCATGATTAGAATTCACTCAGTCGTGGTTTCATGTTTTATGTTTTATGTTTTATCCATTATTTCCTCCATCTATTTTGTGTCACTGTTTTCTTTCAGTCTTGTAGGGTCTTATTCCATACCTCCCCCGCAGCCATGAGCATCACGCATACGGTGCTCTTCCAGATCCAGGCGGACGCCAAGCCTGAGGATGTGAAAGCGGTTCGTACCATACTTATTCATCAAGCCTACAGCTAGTGGCAATAGCTCACAACCGTCCCAGACTTGCGATCGCTTTCTTGCGCTCAAGCACAGTTGCATCCACCCAACAACAAACACTCCTTACATCGCCTCCTTGAAGGGTGGCCAGGACAACTCTCCTGAGGGATTGCAGGTACGGAACAAATTTGGTAGCCCCGGAGCTCTATTCGCGTACTGACCGCTATTGCAGAATGGCATCACCCATGGATTCGTCCTGGAATTCAACTCTGTAGAGGATCGAGACTATTATGTCAAGACGGACCCTGCTCATCAGGCTTTCATCAAGAGCATCGGCGGCCTAGTCGAGAAAGCCATTGTGGTTGACTTTTCCAACAGGGTCTATTGAAGCTGTCCTTCTGTTGCTCACCAAGCCACTCGGAGATAGATAAGATACATGTATACATTATCTACCGCATGCAATTGTCCTACGTTTTGTCGGCAGTGCTGATTAAACGCTGATTGTCTTTCGAGTGTACGCCAGTAGGAAGCTAGTATAACCAGTCCAAGTTGAGAGTGTATACCTGAATCTGTAGCCCTTATCTTATTTATATAGTTCTTTTAATCCTCGACTTGCATCAGAAGACCATAAGTTCCATCTGGGAATTGTCTGCCCACAACTTCTAGTGCATACCCAAAAGTATTGCTTTTAGAAGATTGAGATAGATATTATTCTTTTCAGGTCTCTGTGTTTTCAGTGTCATAAGTGTGGGACACAGTAATTTAGAGAATGATAGAACTACCTATTCTTTCCTTGTCGTGCAGTAAGGAAAATTTAGCCAACCAGCCATCTGCCTAAGACCGACATCGTGTCCTCAGGAGACTGAGTCATAAAGCTCAATAGACTCCGGCCGTCGAGACACTTCAAACATCCGGCATCATCTCACCCCGAGCCTTAATGCGGTCACTTTATTAGAGAATCATAACAACAAAGGTCTTTTTGCTGTCCTCTTGGCGTTACAGCCAGGCAATATGCTGTCGCGCGGTTTTAAAGTCAGGGCAATTGGCTCAACAAACAGATCTTTTAAAAGTAATTATATAATCTGGTAGTTCTGTGCCTGGAATATGAATACTTTAATAAATATCTGGCATGCCAGGGTGCCATACTGTCGCTAAATGAGTCAAGGATTGATCTTCCTCGGCCATATGGCTGAGTTGCCTGTCAATGCCATCCATGTCTGCCTTGGTGATGTTGGTTCATCAGCGCACCCGACCGCAGCTGTAATAAATGCAGTCAATGTGTCACTCTTGGTCCGTGGCTGACTACTTTTTCTTTGCAATATTACGGATTTCGCACTTTTACTTTTGGAGATTGTAGAGTCAGGATGAACCCTTTTCGTCACTGATATCAAGCGGGATTCACTAGGGTCCATCTCCTCCATGCGCTAGATCTCGATATGAATTGGACCATTTAGCAGGTTAAAAACCCAGCACGTAGTTCGCTCTCACCCTCGCGGTCTACGTAGACACTTACGACGGCAATAATGCTGATTGCCAGGTTCCCTCTTATTTGTATGACACTTTGAGCTGTCTACATGGGAGTATCTTTCTAGTGAGTAGAAAATTCAGAATATTTGCGTTGCTGATAGTAAGTCTAGTAGAGCCTGACTATTCGGAAAGTAGCTATGATCGCCTGGATACACCACCTTGGTGCAAGGTTCTCAAGAACACTGAGCTACGCCCGTGTTAGCCAGCAAAGTCTCTGCTATATCACCAGGTTCTTGATGGATCAAGTGCTTATTTTAGCATTTTGATTAAGGTGACTCAAATTGCTGTCAGGTAGGGGAGTACTATACAGATCAGCTGGTGGGAAGACCTGTACAGTTTCACGCCACGTATTAGCGTGAAGGGTGTGCCAGCGAAGCATTCAAAGGTCAAACAATCCTTGAATAGAGAGTCAGTCGCCGGGCGATAGTATACTGACCCTAAAAGTTAATGCTGTTACGTTTCCAGCTTCCGGATTTACACATCTATTTCCGAATGTTCATCTGTGAACTTCTCCGCAACTGCGGTCCAAAACGCAGTGAATCTCTCGCCATTATAAGCCTGTGTTATCAACTATTTTTACCTAATCGTAAAATTTCTGAGTATTGCTTCTGAATGAGTATTGCACCCTTCGGACCAGTTAGTAATTATTCATTTTCTTGTTTTTCTACGGATACCTTATCTGGTGATAACCGACGAGTACTGGCATTTGTTTCCGTATATCCGGGATGGACCCATGAGTTCTTGGAGCTTAAAGTACTTCCTCGGCTCAGACCTCAAACATCCACTTCTTTCCACGAACGACCAGGGGATAGTTTAAATCCACCAATTACAAAAATTAGGATTGGTCCATCAATCATACATTAAACGGGTTTCACCTCGGACCATTACTAACTCATGAGCTTTGACAATATCTTCAGCTGGAGATACATTTAGTAAGCACCTTTACAACCTCGAGGATAATTTACGTGATGGATCAACTGCTATATCCGGACAGCCGTTGTTCTCCGGCTTTTGTGATTATAAAACAGCTTAAATGACATGGTCTTGAAATCACTACATCCCGGCGGTACACCCTGGAGCAACACAAGTACGGTGCCCATATTGCAAACAACAATGAGACCTCAATCAGCATTTTCTGCCTTAGTTGGTTTGTTAGCTCAAGCTACAGCTGGTGCCACGGCTGCCAACACGCTCCTTTCTGGTGCGACTATCATCGGATGGGATGATTCCCATAATTCGCCTTGGATCACGCGGGATGGTCACCTGCTGGTGACTGGCGACCGCATTACAAGCATAACGAAGTGGAAGCCATCCCACTTGCCCAACGATACCCAGGTCATTGACGTCACTGGCCAGATCATCAGCCCCGGCTTCATTGACACACACCGCCATGGTTGGCAGACAGCTTTCAAGACACTGGGATCCAACACGACTCTAGCCCAGTACTTTGGACGATACGGAGAGTTTGCGGCCGCACCTCATTTCACTGCCGACGATGTTTACTGGGGTCAACTTACAGGACTGCTGGAGGCCTTGAACGCCGGCGTAACAACTTCACTTGACCACGCGCACCACACTTGGTCGAATGAGACTGCTTACGCTGGCCTCAATGCATCCATTGAAAGCGGCACTCGAGTTTTCTGGGCCTATACCTTCCATGATGTCCCTTTGTTGAACTATACTGTTCAGGATCAAATCCCCAACTTCATCGATATAGCGAAGAGTAACCTTCGTGAGGGCAGCAACGTTGAGTTGGGGATGGCTTACGACTCTTTTGGTCCAAACCCACCGGCTGTCGCGAAAGAGGTTGCCCATCTAGCCCGAGAGTTCAACGTCTCAGTTGTCACGACTCATTCTCTGGCAGGTCCCTTCGGCACCTCCAACCTCCCGGAGGATATCCACTCCTTTGGTCTTCTTAACACTACAATCCCGGTAATCTTCTCGCATGGCAGCTTCATTACGGCAACGGGTGCGAATCTACTCCGTGAGACAAACCAGTATTTGTCAATCACACCAGAGTCCGAAATGCACTACGGCCATACTCATCCAAAGTCATATTATATCCAAGATCAAGCGGCTCTCGGCGTCGATACGCACTTCACCTACTCGACAGATATCTTGACCCAGGCGAGGATTTGGTTACAGAGCGTCCGCTATTTCTTCTTCGACAAAGTGCTTTCGGGTTGGGAGATTCCCAATAACAACCCCATGAGTGTTGTACAAGCATTCTCACTTGCAACACGGGCTGGCGGGTTGGCCTTACGACGACCGGATCTTGGAGTCATCCAGGAAGGTGCAAAAGCTGATCTCATAGTGTGGAACGCGGCCGAGTCACCGTCTCTTCTGGGTTGGACAGATCCCGTGGCAGCTGTTATGCTTCACGCTAGTGTTGGTGATATCTTGCATGTCATGGTCAACGGAGAGTTCGCGAAGCGAGACGGGAAGCTAACAGCGACCAATTATGCCAAAACGAGACAGAAGTTCCTTCAGAGTGCGGAGAGAATTAAGAATATTTACCGAGACTTTGAGTATCCGGATCTTGAAGGCGAATTCAATGGGGGTGGATTTTACTACGATGCAGCAAGGGTTGCAGACACCGAGAGAGGCACGGGAGACGGATATGGGGAGCTTTACTTATCCTAAAGTCTCGCTAGGCACCCATTCTGTACCATACTGGGCTTAATCTTATTTATCGGCATATTGACTGATATAGAATATGACCTGAACATTGTTGCTTAAGGTAGAGAACGGCTGTGACAAGAATCCTGACTGAGGCAGAAAAATTCTAATTGCGAGATTTCTATACATACTTTCTCACTTAATTGTAGATGTTGGGCTTTTTTATGCTTGTGGCAACGTATCTTCCACCACTTTTTGAAGTCTGCCACTCAATGCTTGAATAATTTCCCTAGAATAACACAAGGTAGATCGTAAGTCCCATCCGTTGAGACAGGGCTGATCAAGAACCAAGGCAAGCCTCAACTTGAGACGCTGTAATCGCGTTATAGTCGATTTGATTGACCTTTTAGTCACATCGCGGTGTGGCGCCATTCCATCTCTTGTGACCTGAAATATCTCACTTGCAAAATCAACGTCTTCTCGAGTTGCGTCAGGTGTTTGCCGGCGCGGACTGTCCATTCATGATGCCATTTCTGGCGCAAGCTCGTCTAAGTAGCTCTTACAGAATTTTGTAAGAGGAATAAAAGTTTCTTCACCATCTCGGGAGTCTGTGTATACACCTCCAAGATCAACCGGGCCATGCCCAATCTCAGGATAGTACTGAGAAGAGATCCAATGACGTCCGTCAATCATTCGTTCTGACAAACGCTCCTGAGCTTGTAAAGTTTTCGAAGCAGCTTCCAACAGCTTTCTCGCTATTGGATATAACCAAAGGTCCATATATCGGTCAATGAAATTACTCTTCTTGCAAGTCCCATGGTAAAGAGGGTAAATGTGCCCAGTGGCGATGTTGGTGCCGAGCTTTACGCTCCTGATCCATTTACCAGCGGGCTGATCATGATCAACAGCCTCATATAGTTTAGTTAAAGCCGTCACGACAAGTCCAGGCATCTGGATCATGAATGGCTTGAAGGGGTGCTGCTTTTTGGGATTGTTCTTTTTTACTACGCTGCGATGGCCAGGGCGGTCGAATGCAATGTTGCGCATCCATTCCACGTTCTCGCATTGGGTGCAAGTGAAGGCTGACTCATAATCAACAGCCATACGGTAGTCCGTTTGGTCGGTACCAAAGTCACTCGATGGTGGAAGTTTTCGCTTGCCTTTGAGGTCTGGCACGTCACCACCAGTAGTAGCCTTGGTCCGGTTGACTTCCTGGCGGGCATAAAGTTTGCCCAGGTAGTACTGGTCTGAATTCCGATACTGCACCGTGGTATTCCATGTATTTTTTATCAGGACCAGTGCTGCATCGATGCAGTCACGCAAATCACCTAGAGGCCCAATGACGGTGCCCGAGTTGAGATATTTGGGATCAGCGTAGCGCATGCTACGGTCCTGGGTATACCGGCCGTAGACATTATGGGGGAGGAATGATGGCGGGACAGCCCAGCACTGTGGTTCATCTCGTTTCCGGGGGAAGCAAGCCTTATCCGCACCCCAAAGGAGACTTTGGCGAAGGCCATGCTCGTGAGCCTGATCAACGGCAAAACCGAATCGATCGGCAAGAACCTGATCATGACGCTTTATAATCTCAAAATATCGTTCGATTAAAACCTCGGCGGGTAGTTGGGCGAGGACATCATGACCATCGGCGACGATGACTAGGTCGTCGGCATATTTCCCAGCAGGTCCGTGTAAGTATCGCCGGAGGCTGTATAACTTTGCAATATGAGCAACCTTTGCGTCGAACTCATCCTTTCCCTTGTAGCCAATTATGGAAGGGATCGGATATCGATTGGCGAGCACAGAGATGATATTTGCACAGAGATTCAAGCCGGGTTCGGATGCGGGAATGAGAAAGTGTAGTCTAGACGTCTTGGCAGAACCGTGGCCGTTCGTTGATGTGGGAAATTGGGCAGCTCGTAAGATTTCCTATAGATATAGATAGATGTGGTTAGGTTTATGCGATGCTTCATTTTAGTGGAGGATGCTGAAAACTTACTGTCGGGCTCAGAGCGTAGCAAAAGATTAAAACAACCCAGATTATCACGGTGGTAGCTAGCAGCCTCTTTGGTGTCAGCCACCACCAAGAGACTAACGAGTGCATTTTCACTCGTTTTTTGTCCTCTTTTTTTTTCGCCTAAAAAAGGGGAGAACTTGGGCTTCTGAACCAGGGAGGAAGCATGGTCTTTTTCAGTGGAAGTTCAAAATGAGAGACTAAGCAAGGGAGAAAACAAGGCGAGTGGCGTCACTAGATAACGGTTACAGACATAAAATTTGAAGCAAGGGAGCGAATGATGTACAAAACCATACTCTTGGCATTTAAGTTTCCGATGATGAGCCAGAGCAGTCATCATAGCTGGTAGACGACCAGTTTCTAGCACACTGTTGGTTCACAAGCACTCAGTTTTAGAGGAACAGAAAAAAGAGCAGACTTCTGATTCTACTAGATCATGAAACCGGTTACATCTCTTCTCACAATCCTACAATCTTAACAAATTCCCACAAAGTACCTTTATCTTTCTCGGCAAAAACTCCACTCCCATCATCCCGCGAAGAGACTTGCCACTGCGTCCACCAATGAAGAATCTGCAACCAGTACAGACCGCCCTCACGTCTAGCGATAGTGAAGCTCTCCCAGAGGCTATGACTTGAAGCCTTGGCATGGAAATCCCACCATAAATCATGTCCTAAAAAGCCTCCTTCAGCCACATTCTTGAAACCTTTGAAGCCGTTTCGTTCAGTGCACAGCCATTGCGCCTGCTCAGAAATATGTTTCTCATCTAGGCTGATTGTCTCCAGACGTAGTCGACCCTGGTGACATGTCAAAGCACGGTTTCTTGAGGTATCGAAGATGAGATATGTGCCGCCTAGTTGGGGATCGGATTTGCGAATGAAAGTGAGACTGTCGCCATCATCAAGCCAAGAAAGTGGTCGTCCGTTGCATTCTTGGATGTCCATGCTTCCGTTTGAGGAGCGTAACCACCGCCTGATTGTGTTGTCTGCGGAGTTGGTGGGAGGAGTAATCATTACTGACTACTGAGTGTTGCTGTGGGCTTCAAAAAAAGTTACAAGGTCCTGCTTTCAACCTTTGAAAACAACACGGGAGGTGTAATCACCTTACTGCCAGAAGGACTGAGCTCGTTGAGCTGTCGATGTTGGATAGAGTATCGGTGAGGCAGTTAGGCTCCGCCTTTACCCCACAATACACCTTTCAATCATTGGTGGATGGTTCGTGGCACGGATAAGTTGAACCAATAGACGAGAGACAAGTCAAAATGCACTCTCTGACTGATAAACCAGTTGGCATTTTAGCCCCATATGGCCTGGCCCCAAATGCTTGGTATTTTTCTAGTGCCAATGATCTTGGGATTGGTTCGTTGTGCCAAAGAAATAGCAGCGTGGACTGAGGAGAAGCAGGCTACTTTATTTCGTCAAGATACAACTGTGCATCACGAAGCGAACTATGAACCAATGGTGGAGTTGGATGATGTACCTGGTGCGCGTGGCAGGCTTGTGGAATTAACTGAGGAGTATTTAAATGGGCCGGAGGTGAAGGTCATCATCAGTCAGTGTGCGGAGAAGCTGCAGTGATATTTGTACAGGAGAGTTTGGGATTGGTGGTATGCTTTGGTATGGTTTTTAGAGGAGATGGATTTCGAGGGCTTTACGTGTCTTAGTCTAGGATAAGGGCAGATTTTGTATTAGAATTGGTGCTTGTAACAAAGGATGTGCATATGAGTAGGTAGCAATAGATATACATCCTCACATTAAATATAATTTAAAAGTTGCTGTCTTGCGTGCAGGCGGCTAATAAAGACATCGGGAGCCTTCCTCATTAGGGTGACAAGGCACAGACAGCTGCTGGTGACAGGAGTTTCTTAAAATTTCAAAAGATGGGTCCAAGACGTCATTAACAAACTCACGTTCTTGTGACCCTGGACCTGGGTAGCCTTGTTAACCCCTTTGGGCAAGCCAGTTGCTTTCGGAAGTGTAGATAAGATAAGACAGAATGTCTAGGGTAGCCCCGGTTATGCTGTCATACAGATGTGCCTCTGTCGCTTACTCTCGATGGTGGATATATTCTTAAGAATCGAGTTGAATAAGGACCTCATCTAGTGAGATCTCGATGTTGGGTATTTTCTTTGGTGTGCCTTACCGACGAGGGAGTGAATCTGTCCTTTGAGGCAGTGTCAAAACCACGTGGCAGAAGCTCAACCAACTCCTTAACCTAACTGCAAATTAACTCGGACCGGATCAATAATGATCCACACACATCTCGACACATAATCAGGCTAATTTACTGACAATCATGATCAACCTCACGTGACTATGCCAGAGTTGTCTTCAATGCTGAATCTGAACTTAGAAGAAAGTCGATTCTGGGGCTGATATTATTAGCCGTCCAACAATGAAAGGTGCCTCTGCGGAGTAGGAAGTATAGGATCACGCTTCTTCCATCAAGGATTCTGAATGATCGGGATGTGAGCTACGCACAACATGGATACATATCGGGGAGCTTGTTCCACTGAAGAAAGTAATACTAGTCATCTTAAGCTAGACAGCTTTATCGAAATACTTAAATCTGCAGTAAGTAATGATTCCTAGTTAAGCCGTGCTCCCGTTGGCTACTGGCTGCTGTTGGTCGAGTCTCGAAATTGGATATTACAGGTGCGTAATTTGACCAAGCAAAACAATCACCGGTACCCATTAGTTGCAAACTGTCGCAAATACGATTAAACTAATTTTAAAATGTCAAAGACGTCACAGGAACGGAGACAGTTGGTAGAGCAACATCAAGTCAAGGGCTCATGGTGACGTATTTGACTTGAGCTCCACTATGGCATATAGACTTCAACGAAACAATTTCCAGTCTCTTTTGCCATTCTTTTTATTCATTCTCACCAAAAGAAAAATCAGGAAAAAACAAAAGAAACACGCACCAAAATAATAATGTCGTCCATTCGTATCTGCCAACCTCTCCTCCGCCGTGCAGCCCTCCGCACGGCGCCCATGATCAACACCACAAGCCGGAGATTCGTCAACACCGAAACTGCACCAACCCTCTACTCAGCCCACGCAAAGGCAATCGGCGCTCGCAAAGGACGCATCGAGGGCGAGAACCTCAATGTGCAACTCACCATGGCCAAAGCTCTCGGAGGCCCAGGCGACGTTGGCAAAACGAACCCAGAAGAACTTTTCGCCGCGGGATACGGCGCGTGCTTTCAGTCTGCCATGAATGCCTGTGCGGCACAGATGGGTATTACAATGCCTACCAATGTCGAGGATAGCGTTGTTGATACAACAGTGCATCTGGTGGGGGATATGAAGAAGCTTGACATGAGTCTACGTGTGGATATGAAGATCAAGGTCAAGGGCTTAAAAAAGGATGATTTGGAAAAGGTGGTTCAGAAGGCGAAGGAAGTTTGCCCATACTCCAAGGCTACACAGGGCAATGTGGCAACGAACTTTGAGTATGTTCATGTGGATTAATAACAGCACCTGAGGACGACTGTAAGAGTAACATACCATTTTAGTCTACATCAATGTAGAACTTTGATAAACTACATACAAAAGAACTGTAACATGTGACTTAAGGCTAGCCTTTTGCTAAGGTATTACTCACCCACTACCGTTACAACTTATGATATCCGTCGGCTTGGTCAATTCGGGTTGCCTCTGCTCGCATGGCAGAGTCCACGCTGACAGTCGGGAGGTAGCCTTGAGGGTTCACGCCACCTCCAGTAATAGCAAGTCCATCAGCAGAAGTGTTGATTCCAATAGTTATCTATCATTATGATTAGCCAGTTTCAGTATCAACCGTCATATGGAACTACTCACATAACCAACCAAGCCATCAGCGAGGCGCTTGGTGAGTTGGCTGACGCTGATCACGGCACTATATCCATCGGAACTAGCGTCAGAGAACAAAGAGTCTTCACTGTTGGTGGTACGGTTCAAGGTGGACAGGTGCTCCTTATAAGGACTGACGGAGTATACACGGCTGAGAAGGTCTTCTTCAAAAAAGAGCTGACCAATGTGTTGAATCGCGCTGGAGGAATATGACGTCCCGTTGCTGATATTTGCTTGTGCAGTGACGTGAATATGGGTGGTTCGAGTGATGTAATAACCAGGAAATTTGGTAAGGAACTCGACCACGCCGTGCTCGTCGGTGACTTGGATTCCACGTAAGAAGGTCTCGTTATCGGTAGTGCCGTCTTCTTTTTTAGTCCAACCGTCGAGAAGCTCGGAGGTATCAGGGTCGATACCAGTGAAGGAAGAATACGATCCTGTGGCGTTGCAGTTCCAAATGGTAAGAGCGGTGCCTTGAAGAGGTTCACAAGTCTCAATGTCGATCACTCCAATATCAAGATAGAAGTCAACCCCCCCCTGCTCTTCGCGAAGATCATGACGGACGATCTCGCCATCAACCCTAGGAGCTTATGTATTAGCAACGCCTATAATGAATCGGTTCATCCAAACTTACCCATATGGTCCCCAGACCGTATCAGGGGCGAGGACACAAGTGTTGTTTTGGATGGTGGTATAGTGCAGCGAATCAACGTGCTTTGCTACTTTACCACTGCCATGTTTGGCAACTAGATTCTCAAAATGGCGCGCCTCCAATCGACTGGCTCGCTTGGCTAGGAAGTCGACCTTTCGCTTCTCTATAGCAGCAGCGCACCTGTTAGTGCCTCGACCCACTAGATGAGCTTCCGCCTTGGCCTTTTCAGGAGTCAGTTTCTCTGGGTGAGCGAGAGCACTGCCCAACGTTAGGGTTAGACAAAAAAGATGGTAGGCGAAATGCATCTTTGTAATGAGAGTGGGTTGTGAGAGATGATTCTTGGGTAACAAGCTTGGATTGGTCAACATGTCAGAACAAACAGGAGTACGACCTTTTAAACTTGAAAATTCACGTTATTTAGTACCATCTGTTAGGTTGCATTAAGTGAAGTAATTCCCGGCGCGATGGTTGGCTTACGACTTTCTTCGTGGCTTCGTTTCGGTATGTGGGCGCCGGTGGGGCATCATGTTTGAGAGTGATACAACGGGGAAATTGTCATAGCAATCGAGCAAATTTTAACTGGGCTTCCATATCACGTATGTCTATTTCCTTTTCTGGATTTACCTAAAGAATAACATCGTCGTATTGGGAAGTAAAGACCATTCACTACACGTAATACCACGCAGTTTATTTACGGAACACAGATCCCTTAGACAAATGACGGAAGAGGCGTAAGTGGCCAGGCGTAGCCATAAGCCCTGTGAGAAACGTTCTTCCAATCAACGGTCGAAGCCACTTGTAGCATCTGACAGAATGTAGATCCCTACACCACCAGCGGAGTATAAGCACTGAAATTAGCCGTCAAGTCGGAAGGGACTAGCCGATAAATGCTGAGGAGGTGATTATAGTTTTAACAAGGACGAGTTTCCTTATCTGGATTATTATATATCCCGAGTGTTGCCAAGACGAGTCTCGAATATTATCCTCTTTATGGTTTCCAATGAGTCATGGCGATGCCCAAAGTCCAACAGGGTTGGCTTACATTTAGTCCACATGATGATTAGCAAAAAGACCTGGAATTTACACATGTTAACTCACAGGATGTGGCAAAACCTGGGAAAAGCATTGTCTGATATTACGTGTATTGGCTCAGTGATGCAGGTTGGTGTGCTCAATTGGTAGTGGTTTGAGCCTCAAATAAGACTCGAGGGCATATTGGTTTGTTTCTTGCTGTGCTACGGGAAATATTGCGCCTTGAGGGCTGTGACACTGTGGCGCGTAATCGTGAATGACCTGTGTGAGAGCTCAGCACTTGTCCAACAAGTATCATCGGGTTACCATATGCTAATTCTCCACCCTAGAAGCCCTGTTTCCATCAAATTCAACGCGGAAGATATCATCGAGGAAGTTCTCGGGACAATTTCCGTGTGCTTTGACTTCTTTCGACTAATCGTCAGACCGGCATGAGACTATAGACACACGTAAATCAGTCCTCTATTTGAGGCTACATGGCTGAAATAGCCTGACCTGCTAATTGCTGGGGAAATGAGGACTTGTTGTAAATGTGATGCATCACTAGCCAGACTTGGTGCTCGTGACCATTTCTTCATATGCCTTTTTCAACAGCTGTGACCTTCCTCCATTCTGTCGCTAGGTACCTTTCCCCCGTTTCTTCGGTAGACAAACCTCTGATACGTTCATCCTCAGCCCTACCGTAAGATAAGTCTAGCCACAC
This sequence comes from Fusarium lateritium, assembly GCA_014898835.1. Taxonomy (NCBI): domain Eukaryota; kingdom Fungi; phylum Ascomycota; class Sordariomycetes; order Hypocreales; family Nectriaceae; genus Fusarium; species Fusarium lateritium. The sequence continues at coordinate 14,962 of JAAVTZ010000376.1, forward strand.
CCCCTCTTACGCTTTTTATTTGCCCTTTCTCTTTCTTAGTGATGTAATGCTTGATCTAAGCTTACCCGTAAGCAAGGAAATGATCTGGTCAAGTGCCGTATCCGGGCATGAAAATAAGTAAGGCTGCCCCAGAGAAGAAGTGCGGTGCGCTCGAATCCACCCTTCATATGTCGAGCACTGCCAGTGCCCATGCCTGCATTTGCCATTGATGCTGAGACTTGGTCGGGTCGTTTATCTTTACCGCAAAAAGAGTATTGTTGAGTCCTGCTAAAGAGACTTTGGCCCAGCCTTGAGTCTTTGTTCTTCAAATAGTCTCTGTGTCCTAATGATCTTCCCACACTCAAAGGTCCGGCTATAAAAAAGAATAAGTCTTGCTCTTAAAGTGCTTACAACGGCGGATATTTCTTGTTCGCGTCGACGCTACTATGCTCAACAGCTGTAAGCTCTTCGGAGGAACATACAAGATAAACGACGTCAAACCTAACAAAAACACCGCCGTACCGGTATTTCAACGCCGTTTAATCGTTGCAACTCTCAACACTAGCACGATACTCTTTATTCTGTGGGACATATTCACCATGTTCAAACCGGGCGGTATCACATTCCTCGAATCATTCATCTTGTTCTGCGCGACCGTCTGCATTCCCCCTCACGTTATCGCCTCATGGAACTACATCATTGGACTATGCATCAGCGCTTTTGGCAAAGCAGAAAAGTCTATCTACCCTTTCTTGATGCCAACGGTCCAGTTCCATACATAACATCGAACACAGCCCTTACCATCTGCATGCGGAACGAAGACCCGTCGCCGACTTTTGATCGTCTTGAAGCCATGCACGAGAGTCTATGTCAAACTGGGCACCGACAGCACTTCCGGTTCGTTCTACTCAGCGACACCACCCACCCAGATGTAATTCAGATGGAGAGTGAAGGACTCACTCGCCATAAAAACTCCTTGGGTAAAGCAACGTATCCAACCACCACATACCGCCGCCGTGAGAAGAACGCTGGCTTCAAGGCCGGTAACATCAAAGAATATCTTGACAACTACTCTGAGGGCGACGACTTCTTCGTTGTGCTAGACTCGGATAGCGCTATGAGTGGAGATCTACTGGTTCGTCTGGTCTCGAGTATGGAGAAACATCCCGAGATCGGCTTACTGCAAACACAGTTTACCAGTATGCCCGCCATGGGAGCTTTTGCCCGCCTCATCCAGTTGAGCCTCCGCTGGAGTCTACATGCCTCTAACACAGGAAGCAGCTGGTGGGTCGACGACTGTGCCCTTTATTGGGGCCACAACGCTATCATCCGTACCAAGGCCTTCCATAAGAACTGCATGCTCCCAGTTATCCCTGGAAAGCCGCCATTGGGTGGTCATATTCTTAGCCACGACGTCATGGAAGGGATTCTCATGCGTCGCGCTGGCTACCAAGTCCGGCTGGTCCCTGTTGAGACTGAGAGCTATGAGACCAACCCGCCTACCTTTCTCGATTACCTGCGCCGTGAGAATCGATGGTGTCAGGGAAATATGCAGTATTGGTTCATGTTGAAGCAGCCAGGCATTAATGCTGTCAGCCGCTTCCAGGTGTATCTGATGCTTGTATCGTATCTGGCCCCAGCTTCTTGGGTATTGATGTCCCTTGCCGCTGTCGCCAAGGGTCTCTCAGGCGGCTTTGGCCCTGCCGAAGTTGATTTGAGATTTAGTCTGCAGTTGGCCATCATCGGTGTCAATATCGTCCCGAGAATAGCCGGTCTTATCGATATTCTACGAACTGCTGAGCGCTACGGTGGTCGTTTTCGTTGCACCATTTCTGCTTTGCTGGAATTCGTCCTGATGACACTCATTCGGCCTGTCATTGCTGTAGCTATAGCGATGTTTCTCTGCGATCTCCTCATGGGCAAATCTATCAATCAATTGGGACAGCCAAAACCGTGACCGGCTTGGCCTAAGTTGGCGAGACTCTTTTCGTGTCCTTTGGCCACAAACCCTAATGGGTTGTGGAATCGCTATCCTACTCATGATCAAGTCTACCACCACAATGATGTCGACTTTGTCCTTGATCACTCTCATTACCTTCGTTGCTGACCTTTTATTGGCTATTCCTTTTGCAGTTCTCACTGCGTCGCCAATGCTCAGTCGTATCACCACCCGTCTAGGTCTCTTTATAATCCCCGAGGAGGTTAGACTTCCACCGCTCCTATCTATGATAAGTGCGCAGGAAAGCATTTCTACTAGTCACAGTCCTATTGAGGTATGAAAGATCACTCTAAATAGATATAAGCTTAGCCATGTAAGCGGCAGATTCCGCATTGCTCCTTTTCACACACCCACAAACCGTGTCTTATCTCATTACACTTACTAAAACTCCTTTTACTTGCTCCGCTCACCAAGCTACCAACCCTGGATATCCACTTCCTTTTCTAATAATGTTTTTTTTTCACGCCGTTCTATGATATCACGCCTGACTCCGGTTTGATATAAATCATCGAATCAAGCTAGACTCTTGTTGTTTTGCAATTACCTCTTGTTAAATGCCTTATTAGCCTCTAACTCTAATTCTAGGCCTAATCATTATAAGCTTGAATACTGATTACTGCTTTATCCGGCATGTGGTATGTGAACCAAGCGTCGCCTCAGGTCTGATAACTTCAGTTAGATACAACGGGCAATAGAGTGGAGGTAGTGAACTCAGCATTGGTCAAGACGTATTATAGGCCATTTCCAAAACAACTTTCAAGATACGTAGTGACGCAGGGAATATAATAACCGATGCGTCTCTTAGCCAATGGATACAGACATGTTTTCGCATCAGGATTCATGGCGTGGTTATATAATTGTCAGTCAACCAACTGCAACGTTTTCTTTTATACCTCAATCAAGATTGGCATTCTATACTATTTCTATTTTCTCTCTCTTCTTTTTGCTTCTGCACGATATTTCCTATATTATAGTGCTACCTAACAGTTATCCCCCGCGTTATCTAGTAACTAATGAATTTCTTTTAGTAGGAAATAAAAAGACGCTAGTATAATATAGGGTAGTTAATAAACTAAATCTAAGGTAA
>JAAVTZ010000377.1:0-23208 GCA_014898835.1 Fusarium lateritium
ATCTCTTCGAGATAGATCAAGGCCAGACATCTGAAAGATACACCCCCTTTTTCTTTTCTCTAAATTAAGTCTTTGATAAGGCTATTACAAACCAGGAAGGTAATGTGAATCTCAATGATCCAAATACTAACCTCTCGCGGTTATGCACAAATAGTAAGCCACTATTCTTAAAGTAAATGTGAGACAACGATCAACGCTCATCAGCCTATTAGAACAAACACACTGGACACAGACGTAGCTTTGACAAATTTATTGGTCATTTATTCCTAGCGATTGACAGCTGTGGCTTCGATCAACTACTAGCGTCGAGCTGAAATACCTTGTCCAGCTTGTCAGCTGGGAGAATTGGTTTAGTGCTGTCGATCAGTTGTCAGGACGAATGCCGCCATTGCCACGTCACTGATAGTCTTATAGTTGACGTCAGTGGTATTTTTTAATAACACACACACATATATATATGTATATATCACGACTTGCTTGAGTCTTCACTTCCCAGTACCTTCCATTCTACAAACAAAGCTTTACCTGAATTTCAAAACTACATCTCTCACCATGAACTCAAATGTCGAACTGGTCGATGGCATACTTGTGACCAAGTGCGACGTATGTAACTTAGTGCCAGGGAGCGATACTGTTACTTATCACTGACTGAGAACACATAGTACAACCCCCCAGACGAAGATTGGACAAACAATTACCAAGAGATGGGTGGTGACGAGTATTGGGGTGAAGGCGGTAAAGTGTCCGAGGTTCTTGAGAGTCGCGGTCTGAATGGGGACATTAAACCACTTTTCGCCCTGGATGCCCAATCAGGAAATCCGTATTCATTGTTCGAGCTTAACGGAACGTTCTATTTCTTCAACGCAGCTGAAGATTCTCTCGAACGTGTTACCTACCCTCGAGAGCTTGGTGAAATACTCGGGACTATAACAGATCCTGATGCTGGGCTTGGCGAGGTTTCAACGACTGCTGTTTAAGACTTCTATGATACAAGGTAGCAGACGAGCCTACGTTAATTGAGGATAAAATACTTCTGGGTTGCGGTCTCACTGCTCTGGTAAATAACGGTTATTATTTCGCTTATTCAATTACTTTACTATTCGGACGAGATTATCGTACTATCCCAAGAGTATCAGGCCCAACCCTGGCTTTTAAGAAGGAGAGGGCAAATTCTATTAACTTGCAGCTCCTGGTCCACGGGAAATAAGATTGGCTTGCCGTGTGTCTCAGTCGCTAATGATCTGAGGTGGGTTATTCGCAATCCGCACTATGTCTGCCATTTCCTGCTCATACACAGTGATGTCAAAAGGTGTAGCGGTTCGGTACATCTGCCAATTTAGGAATACCGTGCATGCTTGGCTGAACGGAGAACCTTGGGGGACGAATAAAGACATAGCAATATTACAGGGTCCACCTTTCCTGACTTCCACAGCCCACTTAAGCTAACCAATTTCCTCTACGTGGCATGCCAGATGTCTCGGCCTGGCAGGATGACTCATGCCGCCATAGTATGGATTGTCCAACGCAGTAGTTCATCACTAAACAAGATCGTCAGTATACATTTATTTGAGGCTATAAGTTGAAAGGTCCTTTACAGATATAATGGTAAGTGAAATCGTGATCATGACAAGCATTTCAACCACAGCAACTCATGTGTGTCTGCGTCAAAGCGATGCGCTAGGGTCGGCCCTGCCTCCCCGCATCTAGTTGTCTATCTGCTTGTTGCCTGGTTGCAGACCGCTGAAGCTTAGGCTCTAATTGCTCTGTATCTACTGTAGCTCCTAACTTGCAGGGTCTAGGGCCCGCTTTTATAAGGCGCATCTAACGAGATATGACGTAGTCCCCCAAAGGAATTTCTATTATTCGTAAAAACCATAACTATTTATATTTGTATTAAAATATTAACCTTCGATAATGCACCTCAACCCTTTAACCTCACGCAATGCGTAATAGCCCGTCGCCTAACTATTTCCTAGCTGCGACTTAGTTTGCTCTCTTATGATTTCTTTTTAAGTGTATCTCTTTCTCCGGAATGCGAATGCCATGAGCTCATCGACAAGCCGCCTGCGGTCTGGGTTCCCAGCTACCCCAGCTGCCGTCGCTCGACAACACAACAATCACAGAACAAAGAAAGTGGACGACAGGCAGCTATTTGATGAGGTAAGTGACGGCTGAAAGTTGGCATATCAATTCTCACAAGAGACTCATTCGAAGTGGTGTAATAGGTGTCACCCTCATTATTTTTCGATGATGGGGTGCGAATAGTTCGTTTCGTCCATGGCAAGCCAGGAGCTCAAGCAACCTTTCTGGACCGTTTCAGAATTGCATTAGAGGACAAAACAGGCCATCGAATAGATTGGAGTCCTTTCCCTCCAGTTGCTAGGCCCTGCTTACCAGGGAAGACCAAGGTTGTATGGAATGTAAGTCGTGAAGCACCTCCGATTATATCATGTAATATTGCTGAATTATTCATCTTGAACTTTAGTGGGGGAACAAAGAACTTGCCGTGATACTGTCAAGAGAAGAGGCTTTTAGGTATTTTGCGACTTGTCGACCAATGTATCGATCAGCTAGCACTCAACTACTACCTACCACGGAGCCAAATCGCAGTCTGAACTCAAGAGAAGAAGCCGCTCTTGGAACATTAGCAATTAATAGCCCTCAGGGAGCCGCAGATGCGAGAGGTCACCATGATCCAACAGTCCAGACGCCCCAAACGCATCACACGGATACGCAGACGGCAGGACAAAACAATGAAGAAGCAGAAATGTATTGGTGCATTGACAAAGTATTTGTTGAGCCTATCAAGACTGTGTTCCGTCGTATTGGACGCGTTGAGCACATCACAGAAGACTCGAGTTTCTATAGACTAGTGAACCTCAAGTTGCAATCGGCTGAAGGCACTGGCGTGAAAGGTTGGATCTTGCATCATGCTTCATGGAAGCGTGTTACTGAGGTGGAATTTATCAAGGTGAGTAGTACAAGTAACTTCCCTAACTTTGCAAGGTAATCTGATCAATAAATTTTACGGCGTTTACTAATTTCTTTGGTTAATTTTCCAGTTCTTGATACATCAAGACGATTGGGTTAAACGGGAGAAAGTTGACCTTCCTCTACCTGACGACGGCTATGTCCATGGGGTCGACATTTCTGGAGATTCCAAAATGGAGTTTTTGGCAGAGGAGCTGGTTGCCGGTCTTCATGACCCGGAGGGAGCGGCAAGCGGTAGTCGTATGGTCAATACGCTTCCAAGGAGAAGATATCCTCCCCCTCTCCCAACCTTACGCGGGACTCAGGCCTGGGGCCTCTATGCTAAAAAGGGCTTCTCAGCAGGAAGGATAATTTTCTGGTTCGGCTCGTCTATCATCTTTTTGGTGGCTTTTGCAGCGATTTGGCTTGCGACTATCGATGGCACAGATGTACAAACTGCCTTGGCGCCAGGAACAGTTATCGTCACCATACTTACCCTTATGCTAGGCATTCTCCAGACATTAAACCAATGAGAGTTTTGACCTGATCGCTGGTGCAGGCACTTTATTAATACATAATTCGACTTCGTAGTTTTGATACAGATTACCATCTACCTCTAGTGGTACACAAGTACATCCCTAGAAACAATAAATAACATGAAATAAAAGCTAGATACACAAGTTATATAGGCAGTAAAGCAAGTGTTTTAATAACGAAAATGGATTTGAAACTCTATTTAAGTGGAATAGAGGCCCTTTCGATTGAGGAACTGCGTGATGAGTTGAAGCGAGGCCTCGGGTTCTGGCTAAACGTGAGCTGACAGGTTACAGAATCATGGAATTCAATAACTTACGGTACCACCAAACGTTGTGGCCAGCTTCAAAGATTCGAACAAAGTGCAGGTTGTCTACAGACTTGAAGAATCCTTTCTCAACACCTTGAACCTTATAAGGCTGGAGACTCTTCTGAGAAAAGGTCTCTTTCTGAGGCCAATCCACTGCGTCAGCGACTCTCTTAGTTCCAATCCAATTGCAGACGTAGTCGGAATCTCCAGCCCAGATAAGAACTTCGATGCCGTCTTGGACGATGCGCAAGAGTTCGCCAAGGAATGACTTAGCATCTAACTCAACAGTTAATACCTCAGCTTTCGGTGGGAGATAATGCAAGAGAAACTCACCATCGCCTGAATAAAGAATATCGGTTGCGCCTCCCTTATCTGTGTAATTAACTCTCGCACCAATTGCCTTTTGCACATCTGCCCTTTGCAAATACTCCTCATGCTTGGTAGGAGGGCGAACGCCGCCAGGTCGAATATCCGCCAGGATGTAATCCGGATATCTACCAATTGCAGACGTGTTTATTGAATCTTCTAATCCCTGAAGATAGCTCAGATAAGCAGCAAAGCAGTCGTCAACAGTTCCAGTGTCGTCACACTTCTCTATACTTGGTACAACCTTCGTGTTGTAATCCTCCAGGAGATCTTGATACAAGGATTCATTGATGAGTCTTCTGTATGAGTTCTCAAGCGCAAAGTCCAGGTTGGACAGTTCCTGTATCCGTGCATCGAACCAAGCATTGCTAGCGCTCAGAGCGACAACATCGATCACATTACCGGTCAGATTGCCCGTTCGGATTTCTTGATTCTTGTCCAAGATGTAGTTGACGATCTCCGGGCCCGTGTGACCACCGTAGGATTCGGAGAATACGGAGAGTTCTCGGTTCTCATATTCTGGAAATGCATCAAACCACGCCTGAAAGAATTTCCAGACATAGGGTGAGCAGTCTTTGGTTGAATTGACCTTACCGCCATCGCCGTAGGAGAAACCAGATCCAATCGGTTGGTCAATATAAAGCACATTAGCATGAGTGTTCAAGCTATGCTCCCTGAGAGAAGGCTCCGTGTTGTTGGCCAGAATCTCGCAAGGACCATGTTGAGTGAACATGCCGTACTGCGCCGAGTTCCCAGGCCCGCCACCGAACCAGCTCGCCAAAGGTGCCGTTTGAGGTTTGTTTCGGGACTCAAAAAACCAGAACCACATATTGGCATCTTCGCCCACAGACAAGTAGCCGGAATACTGATTAACTCCAGGTGTTGTCTCACAAATTCCAGAGTTTTTGACAAATGACAGCTTGGAACGCGTAGCTGCATGATGATAAACGTTGAAAATTACACCATCGTGTTCTTCAATTGTCCGCTGATTGAGTGATGTGGTTGCAGCCGTAACTGCCAAGAAAGTGCGCAGTAGAAGTAGTGTAGTGTATAATATCATATTCGGTAGTGCTCAATGATGGCTGTGATCTCATGATGTGGTGAAGTTAAACCATTGATGTGTTGGAAAACCTTTTTTATAGCTCTTGTCCTAGTCTTTCGTCTGTCCGACTCCGCCTCAATCCTAGGTAGGGGGATTGTCGTTTAAGGTTTTGTATTGGCTTCGCATAAGCTTGGCTCTGTAGAGGATTTAGACTAGCTGATTTGGGTAGCTAATTTGATGATCTGAATATTAGTGCTCTAAGCGAGGGCGGTCGGTTAGAATGTTTCACTTGCTTCTAATTTCTGGTCTGGTCTAGAGTATTATGACTCTCATACCTGCATCATATTATCCTAGAGCGAGTATATACTTCGAATCTGTCTAACTCTTCCTGTATTCTTTGCACCTCACCATATCCTATACGCTGTCGGATCTGACTCAATACGTCCTTTACTACAGTGATCTCCTCTATTGACGTAGCGCCATAGCCGAGTATCAGCATTGGCCAAGCGCCAAGAAAACAGCGACTCCATTTCTCGTGCTCTTTAGGGCGTCTCAAAATTTCCATGGATAAGCCAACTTGCCACCGGGATGTCTTTCTATGCTTAGTGGGATCTCGGAAAGCAGGTTGAACAGGAAAAGTGTCTGTAGTTTTGAGGTCTAGAGCATCTGAACTCAGGTCAAGGAGCAGTGATGCTGCGAGGATTATCAAGTCGTTATAATACGAAGGGCCAGCTGACGGTGCTTGCGCGTCTCCCTTGTTCAAAACCTGGCTCTCCCAATATCCCATTTCAGCTCTTAAAGTCTGCAGGTATCCCTTGACTTTGTGTTGCGGAGTTCGATGACAATCTATTATCTTGAGTATCAGTCGATAGAGAGATCTGGGAACACCGAGCACAAGACTTGATGTTGTAGAAGAGGAGCCTGCAGAATCATATAGACTGAGCAGGTTCTCGGCGTGAGTGATAAACCCCGAGTCAATCCGGAAATCTGGACTAAACGGTCGTCGTATAGAAAGCAGAAAGCCTTTGAATAGCACGCTTTCTACTAGAATGCGATCAAAACAACGTGTGGGAGACACTGGTGATATCTGTTCTTGGCCCCTCATGGCAAGGAGCTTTATCGCCCCAGCAACATGATGTCTGGGATCAGACGAGGCGTCGATACTCCAGATCTATCGTTCACTAAGATTTAGCAACAGATCAGTATAGCTGAGTAGGAGCAAAACTTACATCGTGGACGTATAGGAAGGCCACTGTCGTTAATAAACACGAATGAGTGTATACGTCGCCTTGTCGGAACAGCAAAAGCACCTGGTTGAGCCCGTTCAATGCTTCAGAGTAATACTGCAAGGCAATCAGTTTGTACCGATTGTTGTTCAATAGTATATTCTTGTTCGAGGCAGAACTAGCCAACACGGCGTTCTTGACACATACACTTTGCAGCATCATTTCCATCAATTCTGATTGGCACCGCAAGAGGTATGCTTCATCACATGTAGGAAGGATGATAGAGGGGAAGTAAGAATTGAAGAAGTGGTAGACCAACTCGATTTCGAGATCTGATTGAAAGGAAGGATGTAATGCTGTAAGAAATGACGAACGCCGGTGAAATATGGGGGCCTGACAGTACGATGTATCGTTGTTTTTAGGGCAATTCGAACTTGGAGTGGGCGCAAGGCTGTTTTGTCTGTTTGATGATGACACCAAAGCCGAGTTGGACACACAAGAACGATGTCGTCTATCCGCCATATCCGTAGCCTCCGGCCATACGCAACTACGACCGAAACGGGAGCAGTTACGGCATGATGGCTTCTCTTCGCCACACTTGACTCTACGCCGTCTACCTGGTAACTATCAGTACAAAGAGCAGAAGGAACGTATTAGATGTTGAAAGGCCCACAAGTGAAACACCCAGTTTTGGCGCGTAATTTAGAATCTGACATGATCGACAAAGATCTCAAGGGCTACCGTATCCTCCCTTTGATTCGCGGGATGCCTGGAGACTGGGCTGACGAAAGCTGAGAGAAGTGCTTTGTCCTTGACGCGGAGTGTGGATAAATATTGGAGGCGGAGCACAAGAAGCGGGGATGGCAAGGTTTAGATGGCTATGATAAGGAGGCAATGGGGCTTAAGTAGTCAGCGATAAGAAATGATAAGCTACCCTAGCCTGCTTCTTCCACATAGTTTGCCACACGGAAGCGTCCTCCAGGCTATCAACACAGTTTACACTCCAACGTGAACCGACTAAGCCAGTTTTTTCAGTACTAAAACTTGACTTTGTGGTGGAAACGAATAAGGGGGTTCAGCAAGTTCTGAAGGTATTTACTAGGTACAAGGTTGAAGATTAGAAAGCAATGCATGTAGCCTGAAGCCTCCCACAATGACTTTAGTGAGCAAGTCAGAATAATATGTATATGCGTAAACCCCTAAAATCATACAATCCTACTTGATATTTTACTTCATTATCTCCTAATCCCTAGAAACACTAGCGAACTGAATTATTCCTGGATTATCTTTGACACAAGCTCAGCTGCGGCCACAGTCTCCTCGTCGCGAAAATGTTTCCCCACGAGCTGCATAGCAAGAGGTGCATCCACAAAGGCTTCAGGTATATCTGTCAATTCAAAATTAGGAACAAAACAGCAGGTCATGTATTAATGATAGATTCTTACATTTTCGATATTCTCTCTCGTCGTCCACAGATCTTGGCTTATAGGATAAGTCGGCAACATCAATCTTCGGGTCAACTTTGAGTCCAGTTGGAAACGTGATGCATGGCTGGTCAAGAATATTCCAAATGGCCGTGTAGGCAAAGTACTGTCCTTCACCCAATTGTGCAGCTGCCCCGACATAAGAAGGACAGAGAATGAAATCGACACCTCTATCTTTCATGATTTTGTGGTAACTTTGTTATCAGTTAGCAACCGGCTCTTGGTCTTGCAATTTTTCTACATACGCTTCTCGATAATTGTCTCGTCGAATATTGAGCTCCCAGTTTTCCTGTATAGTCAGCGGCTCATGCACAGAAAGACTGAATATCCATTCAGTTAGGGCTGAGATCGGCTCTCCGCCATTGGCTAGAAGGTCTTTCTGGGTATGAGCAGCATCCGGGAAGTACAAATTCGAGATGATCTCCATGCCTTCTTGGTGGTCATAAGGCTGGAAGGTGATGGTGTTAACACCTGCTGCCTTGAGTTTGTCGACACTATACTTCAGTGCCCGGATGACCGGAGGATGAGGCTGAACGATCCTAATAACATCTGTTAGTCACTCGTTTCAAGGAAGCAGTTGGACATACCCATCATCCCACATGACACCAATAGTGATGTCGCTGGGTTTCAAGGGAGATATTTCTTTCCAAGGCAGAGGAACTAGTGAGGTTTCAATCTCCCAAGGAGTTTGGTCAATCACGGCTTTCTGGAAGAGAGCAAGGTCTTCCATGCTGTTGGCCAATGGTGATATCACGCATCGAACACTCTCTTGCCCACCACCGGGTAGACACACGCCCTTGTATGGGTTCCGTAGTGAGGTTGTTCGAAGGCCATATGCACCACAGAATGCTGCTGGTACCCTTACCGAGCCACCAATATCAGTGCCAATACCCAGAGCGGCACAACGCAGACCCAAAGAAGCACCTTCACCTCCGCTCGAGCCGCCACAAGTCAAGGCCCGGTTGTGTGGGTTGACGGTTGTGCCATAAATGACATTGTGACAGTCAATGTGCTAATTTGTTAGAGCAACGATTCTCAAGAAGGGGTCCGGGTATACTTGCCATGACGCTTTGAGGCTCGTTAGTTCGAACGTGGAATACTGCACCGGCATTTTTGCAGAGCTGAACCAAGAGTGCATCCTCTTCCGCAATGTTGTCTATCAAGGCAACGTACGCCGAGTGGGCAATGCGACCCTTGTGTCCAATATGCTCCTTGGTCGAGATAGGGATACCATGCAATGGTCCTTTGATCTCTCCAGTAGCTTGGAAATGTGCATCAAGTTCAGCTGCGGTTTGTAGGGCTTCCACTATCATGAACTCGGTCGCAAAGTTGGTCAATTGGTGTCCGATGTGGGCTCTCTTGAGAAAGGCTGTGACTGTCTCAATAGCTGTGAGAGATCCTCTTGCCATCTGCTCGACCAGCTTGGTGGCACTGGTTGCTGTGATCTCCAGTTCTCGAGGCGAAACAAATCCACAGGTCTCGATAAAGGTAGAAACATTGAGCCTCTCAAGTGGTGGCAAGTCTTGGGGTGACAGCGTCCATGCCGGGTTCAAGGAATCTCGAAGAACCTTTCGACTCTTCTCAGCCTGGATCTCCCAATGGGTTGAACCAGGGCGGTCTGCCATCTGGCAGGCCTGAGACTGGGAGGTCAAGGCCTGGAGAGGTTGTTGGGCTAAGGACGTCATGGTATAAGCTCAAGGCAGAAGATAAGCATGAAATGATTTGTTATAAAGGAGTGACAAAGTCTGACCCAAGCTATTGTCTTTATAATTCTATTGTAGAAGAGCAGTCAATGGATTATGGGCCCTTTCTCATATCTTTGCCAAAACCTCAACGTTATCTGCGGGGAATCGTAACTAAACCTCGAACAGAAGCATATCTAGATCACCAATAATCAACGATAGCGCCTCGCAATTCATATCGATTGGTGGAAACCTCGTAAATACCACGGATTGGCTGCGATAAGCGTGTCATTATCGACTCTAGCTCGGCCACCACTTTAGCCTTGTTCTAGACCCAAACGATCTAAAACTCGCAATTATCCATCATTGGCTGCTTCCCCGCGAAGCTGCCCATTTCGGTTGGTGTTGGGGCCCACCCCCGGATTGTACACCCGCAAGTGAACAACGGTAATTGATACGGTATGAGATCCGAGGAATGACTGAGGGTTACGAGTCTATCGGCAAAGACGTTATTCCTATCTTGTGCCGACTGATTCCATGGCTTGTAAGCTTGTAATTTGTTTGATGCGCGTGACGTATCACTCGAAAAAGTGTTGTTGTAAGACGCCTAGCACAAGGTATATAAATCCTGTTGCTCTCTTCCAAGCTTCAATCTATCCAGGCATCTCTCGGATTAAATATTTACCTAACTTATTCTAATCAATCTCTATCTACCAGATACTCGACATGAGCTCAGCAGAATTCCAGTTGCCACCTCAATCAGACTTTGTCCCGGGTACAGTCCACCTGGTAGATCTCGATTGCACCTTGAACGCTCGTCACGCTCAAAATGGCCGCCGGGATATTGTTCTTATTCCAGCTCCTTCGGACGATCCTGATGACCCATTGAACTGGAGCTCATGGAGAAAAATTCTACTCCTGAGTTGTCTTTGTGTGTATGTCAAAACATCAAGCCGCTTAGGTAGACTTCGTGTATTGATCCTCTTGCCTCAATTCTTAGTTACTGCCTTTCGGTAGGTATCGCTTCAGCAGCCATTTACTCAGTTCTCGTTCCCATATCAATTGCCACTGGCCTTACGGTGGGCGATTTGAATGCGGGGACTGGATATATGTTTTTGACACTGGGATGGGGCTGCTTGATCTGGCAACCTCTGGCACAAAAGTTCGGCAAACGACCAGTTTATCTCTTGTCCTTATGGGGAACTACTGTTAGTCTCTTCACGGTTTTCTTCGTTTACTCGGACAAGTTTATAATTCTCTTAGGCCATGCTGATATGGGCTCCCCACGCGAGAAACAACGGGCAATGGATCGCCAATAAGATTCTTCAAGGACTTTTTGGGGCACCTATTGAGTCCTTGTGTGAAATTTCTATCTCAGACACTGTCAGTGGTCCCAGAGTGTCTGCCTCCGAGACTTATCCTGACGTGCTCATAGTATTTCGCACACGAACGCGGCACTTATATGGGCTTCTATGCTCTGTTTCTCGCTGGAGCAAACTTCTTAGCACCTGTCATTTCTGGATTCATCAGTGATGGGCAAGGATGGCAATGGGTCTTGGTATAGTACTCCTGGGTCTTGCCGATCTAGTGTGGCTAATCAGAGTGACAGCACTGGTGTGCAATTTTCAACGGTGTCGCATTTGTCATCCTCTTGTTCTGCATGGAAGAAACCAACTACCACCGAGAGATCAGCTTACTACAAGACGATAACCGGGTCGATATACTGAACGAACAATCCAAGGTCGTGTCTGATGGAGAAAAGGCGAACAAGCCTCAGAATGCGACAAACAGTGACATGGGTAACGGCAGCGTTCGGCCTTCCAAGAAAGCGTATCTCGACAAGATCAAGATTTTTCGCCGGCAACACATTTTGGATCATGTGCCGTACAGGGGTATGGTGACACGACCCTTTATTTACCTTTCCTTACCTGTCGTGGTGTTTGCTGGTTTCATGTATGGGGGCGTCATATGCTACTTCAATGTTCTTAACGCTACAGCCTCTGTCATCATGTCCGCCCCCCCATATAATTTCTCCCCCAGCATCGTCGGTCTTTGTTATTTGTCTTGTGTAGTCGGCGTATGTCTTGGGTAGGTCGCTCTTGGCCCACAGATTGATTGATGATACGCCCTTGCTAACGAATCCCAGTATGTATTATTCTGGACCACTAGGAGACAAGTTTGTCTTATGGAAGTCTCGACGTGCCAATGGTATAATGGAGCCTGAGTATCGTCTTTGGCTCTATGTTGCTCTAATATTTGTGGTCCCTGGTGCCCTGATTCTCTGGGGAGTTGGGGCCGCCCACCAAGTCCATTGGGTCGGCCTCTTGTTTGCCATGGGAATGCTAGGAGCGTCTATCACCGTCGGCTGCCAACTACCTATCAGCTATTGCATCGACTGCTATACGGAGCTAGGGCCTGATGCTATTGTCACGATGATCTTAATACGCAATACAATGAGTTTTGCGATTGGTTACGGGTAGGTTGAAGCTCAATACCTTCTCGACCTACATTCACTAACGTAACAACTTATAGAGTTACCCCTTGGGTTACTAACATGGGCTATCAGAATGCATTCATCCTTGCGGCCTTTGTTGCGATGACCCAAATGGCTCTAGCTCTGGTATTCATCAAGTATGGAAAGAAACTTCGTATTGCAAGTGTTAGTCGATATTGGAAGTATCTCCAACAAGTCAAGGAGGATGGGCTGCTTCACTAGATGGATGCGAAACGTTAGGTCTCCTTATTTTCGTGAGCTATCATCTGGAAGCGCTACGCCGTCGACCACAGTATCCTTGGAACAAATGTCAAAGAGAGGAACAGACTTACTCCGTCGGACACGGATGCAAGTCCAAGTGTTTCTTGATATCTTGTGGTTTCAATAGTCATCAGAAAGTCTCGAACTATCTACACGCTGATTAAACGGTCTCATTGCATCAGTCTACATCATTTCACGGCTGTAGTTCGAATAATTACCGATCGCCTATTATACCACAGATCCACAACGTTAGTTCTACTTCTAAGATTCCAAACATTGGTAATTCTATGTCTGTAGAGAGCCACGACAGTTGCTCACTTGCCATTGCGGATTGTTGCTACTCATCTGGTTCCGGCCGTGAATGTCAGAACCACAGTGCATATATATAATTCTTACTCAATATCTCGAAGAGATAGATCAAGAGCACACATCTAAAAGACACAGTTTTCTTTAACACAAAAAGATATCATGCCTGATACTTAAAATTTAGAAACCCCAGCGGGGACTCGAACCCCGAATCCTCAGATTAGAAGTCTGATGCCTTAACCATTAGGCCACGGGGGCTTAGTGTGCTACTTGTTGTGCTGCTCGTTGTTTGAATCACAGTACAACAAAGTTCTGAATCAATGAAAATTTCCTTGAGCTAATACAATCTGCGTGAATGGGAGACATGCAGCGTTTGATGGCTCACGACTCATTGTATAGTCAGTACTATGTTGCAAGCTATAAGTACACCAGCCTTCCGTAACCCAAACCCGCGTTTCACACCAGGCAATAGGCAATCAGCACCTTTACCAATCCGAGACACAATTACGCAATATTCCACAACTTCAGAACCTTGAGTTGGGCCGCTGCCATCATGTGCGTTCATATCACTTATCAGACTTCCTGCCCCGAATGTCGCACACTGCTTAAGCAGTGGTTCGACCAGATCCCTTGCGCAAAGTCGAGGGGTTTCTGGGGGAAGTGTGGGACAGATGACAAGGAGATCGAGACTACAGAACAGCTATGTAGTGTATGCATAGAAAAGAAGAAGAAGAAGGTGGCAGAGAAGAAATAGACAGCACGGGGGATAGACTTATAGTTCTTCTCTCAAATACAATGCAGTTTCAGTAACGATCACAAAGTAGTTTTTGCTTAGTAGCTGCTATCATACCACCCATAGCCGCTTCCCCAAAGGTCCTTTTTAGTCAAGGCGCTATTAGCCGGGGTGAAGTACTTTCTTTTGGAAGTATCAGCACCTTTGCCTGTATTCCCAAATTCTTGGAAGATCCTACACAGGTCAGTGATTGAGTCAATTTGCAAGGTCATCGTGTCATCTTACGGTGTTGCTCCTTCAGCCATTGGTGCGTAGCCTTCAGGGTGTACGACCTCGGTCAAGGTGCTATGTTGGTACATAACTCTGGCGTTGACTCTCCAAGGGCGTCCAAGGAATACTTTGCCAGTGAGATCCTCTGAGCCTGTTGAAGTGATCTAACCGGGTCAGATGATGTCAAGAGCAACACAAAAGGTCATATTTACCGTGCTGTGGTCAATTATGTAGCGCGACGTATCGTCTGGCTCAGTTCGCGAGGACGCCGTAATATATCCTCGGCCGTTAGATGCGATAGTGCCTAGTTGAGAGTTAAGGACATAAATCATGATAAAGAACTATAGTGCCTACATTCACCAAACCACGCATGGCCATTGCCAAAGATGTAATCAACGGCACCTGTCATATTTCAGTAACGCTTGAGTGGCTAGAGTCAGACCGAGTTACCCTCGATGTAGCAGTTGGAATAGTACATCCAACCGTTTTTGGCGTATAGAGTATCTTGTCGTGACTTGAAAGAGCAGCCGTAAAAACCAGTTTTGTTTCCGTTCGCCGTCAGAGCAACAGCCTATCAATATTCAGTAGATTGTCCGTTGTATGGCCATAGCGGACTCACCTGTCCATCTGTATATCCGTTGACGAAGTTGATGTTGTAAGCTGCAAAGTTGGTGGACCTGACGTTGACAGTGGAACTCGCGTCTAGGGATCCTGCGTCGTACGATCCAAGGGTGTTCTTGATAGTAACGGTGTTCTTCTTGTAACTCTTGGTACTGCAAATCATGTTAGTGCAAGGTTTGGCCAAGTTCAAAATAGCATACTCAGCGGTTGAGCCATAAAGTGTCAATGGTGCGTTGATCTTGATATCAACACGCTCATTATAGGTACCCGGGTTCAAGAAGATACAAGTAGGGTTGCTGGATGAGCCGATAGAGTTGACGGCAGCTTGAAGACTTGTAAACTCTCCTTTGCCGGCTCCACTTGTCTTTACCACAATACAGTTTGTAGGAGCAACAGTTCGGTCAGTGTCTGCTCTCTTGGAGAGGCTTGCAGCTTGGCTCGGATATAACCACTGAGCGAGGAGCAGCGTCCAAGCGAACAGTAGTCGAAAGAATGAACTTTGACGAGCTGACATTTTGGAAGTAAGGCAAGACAAATGCAGAGGATGGAAAGAATATGGAGGCTGGAAGGAGTATTACGAGTAGGAGTTTGGAGTCATGGATATCAGATTATTTTGGCTTCTGTATTTGCCTTAGGGTTTAGTCGGGCAACGCTCCCCCAAGTCTCATGCTATTCATGGAAAATCATGATAGAAATTAGGCTGAAGCAGGATGATTCAATCTGAACTAACCTATTCATGGCGTGTTAGGCAACCCATTACCTTTCAAAGGTCCAAAAACGATTGTTGACATTGAACAAAGTACTCTGATGTCCTTCACTGGTCGTCAGAGTATGACAAACTTGATCGGACAATATTCCCACTTTACCCCATATCCCCAAACCCCAGACTAAAAGAGGAATTCTGGGGTTTTAGCCTGAATACGTGCATATCATGGATCCAAGTCGATCGTTACACTCGGAGGAGCAGCGTCCGATTTACACCGGTGTAGATCAAGGGACTGGTGTTAAGGAAATTTACCATACGGTCTGGAAGGGGCGGCAGACTTGTTGACACCCTGGCGGATGAGTGTTTATCCAGATATTGGAAATACTCAGGGATGGGCAGGGATCAGATAATGGTAGGTACATACATATGATTTTACCCGTATTACCCGGTCATATCTATGACCCCTCAAATCTCAGCTGAGCGAGGTCATAGATCCTTTTGGCACGATGGAGTTGGCCAACCCAAGGGGCATGTGACTCTCAAACCTTCAAAGTTCTAAACACAAACAAGCGGATTCGTGGAAGATTATTCAGGATTTCAACCTCCTTGAATTTCTGTTCGCGGGGTATCGGAACAACGGAAGTTCGTGCCAGAATGGAATAGTAGGGTAGAAGGTCACTGAGACGTTCGTCCACCTACTGGCAATATGTTGGCCTTTTCTGGGGAACAAGCATTTAATTAAGCCAAGACTTCTATGCCAGAAACCCAGTCTCTACAGCCCAAACCATCAAAGAGCCCACTTCTATACTTTCCGTCATGTTCTCTCAGATTTTCCTTATTCCCTTCATCCTTTCGCTTATTTTCCAAGGAGTCGTTAGTACTCCCACTTCGGCCGGCCACCCCGTCGCTGATGGTACGCAAAAGCGAGCTGCGAGTTGCACGCCCAAATCAGCGGGCACAGCATCAAAAGACGACGTTCCCGCCATTGTTGCAGCATTCCAGGAGTGTGGAAATGGCGGCGTGATTGTCTTCCCTAAAGATGTCACCTACATGATACGAAGCAAACTCAGCTTCGCCGGATGCACTGGTTGCGAAGTACGACTAGACGGGCGACTCAAGCTCTCGGACGATTACGTCTTTTGGAACAATTCCCGCATTCAGCTTGAACTCCGAGGTGTGGTGGGAATCAAACTTCACAGTCCTCTTGGTACTGGAGAGATAGATGGCAACGGTCAAGCCGCGTGGGACCGGTTTGGCCAATACGAAGACTTGAAAAGACCAGTGCTTTTCGCTGTCGAAGGCTCAACCGATGTCGAGGTCAAGGGCTTTCTCTTGAAGAATGCACAAAATGTCTTTGTCAACATTGGGTCTAAGAGCGAGAGAGTCAAGTTTGTTGACATGGACCTGACCGCCATCAGCAAGTCCAGCTACCGAGCCAGGCATACCGATGGTTTCGATATTGGCGAGTCCAAGTATACCACGCTTTCCAACATTTACATTCAGAACGAAGATGACTGCGTGGCATTCAAACCAGGATGCGACCAAGTTACCGTCACGGATATCACCTGTCAAGGATCACACGGCCTCTCTGTAGGATCCCTAGCAAAGTCCAATAAGAATGTCGACTCTGTCACGAATGTCTACGTTAAGAGAGCTATCATGAAAGGCGCAACCAAGGCTGCTGGAATCAAGATCTATCCTGGTGGCCCTGACCATGGCACCGCTATTGTCCGCAACGTGACCTGGGATGGTGTTACGGTTGATGACTGCGGCGCTGCATTCGAATTTGATGCGTGCTACAATGAAGAACAGTCATACTGCGACAAGAATCCTAGTACTGCCAAAGTCACGGAGATTTACGTCAAGAATTTCTCCGGCAAGACTAGTACCAAGTATGCGCCTACAACAGGTCATATCTTCTGTCCGGTTAAGGGAAAGGATTGTGATATACACTTCGAGAACTGGAAAGTCGAATCTGGAAAGGGTAAAGGGGAACTGCTTTGCAAAAACATCAGTTCCGATGTTTTGGGTACTACCTGCAAGGCCCAGTGATGCTCGTACTTTGGACGAACCGTAAGGAGAGTGGTAGCACAGTCATCATACCTCGATATACAAGACATCGATTCATGATACTCAAGGTGTTGACATCATGATATAGACCCATTGGAGTGGGTCATGTCGAGAGCGAAAGCTTTGCCTATACGGCACGAAACATATGTTCAGGTGCTTTTAAACAATTTCGGAAAGTAACTTGCATTTCTCAACTAATTGTTTACTAAGAGAGTTGAAACTAATTGGCTCTATAGCTATTAAGAGCAAGAGAGCTGACATTGCTAGCTTGCTTGCCTGATTGCACAACGTTGAAGCTGTTAAATACTGTCTCACCTCCTTCACCACTGGCGTACACTTCAAAAACAGGGCCTAGATAATGTTAGTCTAGTATTTTTCCAATAAATGAAAACTTGCCCGTGAAATCATCGTCAATGAAATGGAATCAGTTGCAGAGATATATCCCAGCCGCCTTTTGTCCTGCCAGCGGCCGCCCTGCTCCAGTTTGTAAGAGAATTCGTACTTGTCAACTGTTGCACTAATAACCAATTCGACAGAACTAGCTTCAGTAATGGACTGGCCTCTGTCAAGGATCACACGGCCTCTCTATGGGACCAAACCGTGTTTACCGTGCGGTGATCAATGATGTAAGGCGACGTGTCGTCCGGCTCAGTTCGCGAGGTCGCCGTAATATAGTTTGGACCGTTAGATGCAACAGGGCCCAGAGGATGGTTAAGGCCGCACCTTCAAAAGCGATTATCTCAATTAACCAGATAACTTTATTCATAGTTCAATTAGCTAGAAAGGCCTATCACTCCTACCAGACCTTTCCATAACTTAAAATTTTAAATATCATCATCCCTAGGTCCTTCGCACGGCTTGTACAATAAACTCCTTTTGGAAGAAAACTCCGAACGACACGCTCGACCACATCTTGGGTTCAGCCAACTCGATGTTGTACCGCCGCATAATCTGGTTTCTCATTAGTTCGGCTTTGATGAAAACACAGCAACCTCGAACTTTCTTACCTCCACAAGTGACTTATTCAACACATTCATGGCAATGTTAATTCCTGGACATCGTGTAGGTCCATGTCCGAAAACGAGACTTTGCGTCTTGATCATCTCCGCCATTCGTTGGCTGTCATCACCCCCAACAAACCACCGATCTGGATTGAAAGCGTTGGCATCATCGCCGAATATAACGTTATTCTGTGTACTCCACGCATCAAACCCAATCCAAGTGCCCGCCGGAATGTGACGTCCATCGTCCAGTGTCAAACCTCCTGGAGGGACCACTCGTTCTCGCAGCTGAACAATTGGTGGATGGCGCCTAAGGCTCTCACGAATGACGGCTTGAAGATAGGGAAGTCTTCGTGCCTCATCTATTTTAACTGGTGAGGATATACGACCTTGCATTGCAGCTTCGTCAATTTCCATCTGGAGTCGGTTATAAGTTACCGGTGAGGATATTAGAGATAGCAAAGCAGATCTAATAGCTGTAGCCGTTGAGTCTGTTCCACCGACACTGAGAACAAATCAGATTACGAATTGAAACGAAGATTGGAATGAGGAGCTGTGAGGAACTTAACGTACAGAGCAATTGCAAGCTCGGTCTCTAAATAATGTTGACTCATCCCTTGCTTCAAGAAAGAGCTAGCCATATTTCGAGTCCTAAGACCCGAATCTCTAACTTGAGAATGTATGGCGTCGCGGGACATCTAATGAATTTATCAGCATCTTTTACGTCATTGAAACACTTGCTGACTTGCCTTCATTACTGGACTCATGCCAGAAAGCTCAGTTGCATATGCCAGCATCAAATCACCCAATAAGGGTGTCATCGTCATCCAGTACAGTATACTGTTCAGAATGGGAAACACACTCAACTGTTGCAAGAGTTGAAATCGGCGTTTGATGTTTTTGGTGTAGTTAATGGTGTCATTGTCTGCTTCCAGCATTCCGAAGCGGCGACCCATAGCAAGTTCGGTCATCACGTCGATAGCCAGAAACTGAATCTTCTCTGCTATATCAAAAACTCTGCACGAGTGGGCTGAAGACAGCCACCTTCGTTCAAGTGACTGGATCAAGGTTTGTATGCGATCGTCAATAACGGTATCAAAATCAGCAAGATCTCGACCTGCATACGCCGGCTCAATTAGTCGACGAAGCTGTTTGTGGTGTTTTGTATCTGTCGACGATATAGCATTGGTTATACGGGGGTCGATGCGAAACCCTTCGTATCCAGATGCTCGATCGAAGCCTGAATTGGGGGCGAGGATTTTCCGTGTGAGCTTTGGGTCAGATGTGATCAGTAAATTCGGCGCGACACGAACGATATCGCCGTAGTCCTTTGTAAGCTTGACGAATATCTCGTGGGCATTGCCGGAGCCTAAAGTTCGGCTCAGCCAAAGACGTGTATATGAGGCTACTGGAGGACCAGGAAAGTCGCACAGATGAAAATGTGCGCGATATACTCTTGAAATGAACATCACCACCAGTGGAGCTATGACGATAGTCACCAATGTAGTGTGTATATCGCCGAAAAAGGTGATTCGGCATTGTTCAAAGACTTGGAGTAACATTTCTGATACCTGAATGCTTATACAACTGAACTCTCTACCGTATTTTGACAATGTCGGTCGTTGGATAGCCTGAAGTAAGGGTTTCGGTCACAATCTAAATTTGGGGATGATTGCAGATAATATAGACATTCCGATAGCCTCAGAATCTACGACACACATTTTATAGTTGTTGAGTCTTGAGCCGATTTCTTGAAATACGTCACACTATCAACCAGCCCCGGTGTGACCGTTGTTGCCTGAGACAGGGTGACTTCAGTTTCTGGGGCATCGATGGCCTTTCAGATTTGGGTTATGGATTAATGAGAACCAATAATCAAGAGAAACGGGACAATGCACTTTTCTTATTCAGCAGAGACAAGATTTACCTTGTCTGTCATCCACATGCATTTCTCAACTGCGTCTCGGCTCATTCGGGATCTTTGAAAGCTACCCACATGATTATTGACGTCGTTGTTGTCTGGTGTCTAGGGTGCTCTCCCTACACACTGCATCAGCAAAAACCTAGGTCTTCGTTGAACGGGATCCGATCAGACGCGCTAGCTTGACCCGTGGGCGGAACTTGGCATCCGCTGGTACTAGGCTAGTTCCATTACATGATACCGTAGAACCGCCGTAGGGTACCAGCTGACGTTCGCTTATAACATACACCCATCTATGATCTTTACTTCGCTGCATTACTCCTATATCCCTTGCAGACTATCTACACAATATCGCAAAGACAGTCTGATCGGCGCAAAGCACCACACGATGTTTTTCCGCACCAGAGTCCTTCAGGTTGTCACACCTCCTCCCTGATTGGCAGAAGCGGTAAAGCGGTAAGAGCGGCAGGAGCACCATGTGCGCCACACACGGCACAGATGGTATAAGTGACTCACTTAAACTGCTAATACCCAGGTGTGTAGAGTGGGAGGAATGTTATGTGTTCAGGTCTGGTAGGCTTTTGTCAACGAAATCTCGATTAAGATCGGTCGCTGCGTATCGAAATGTAGAGGAATTTGGTCCCAAAACAGGCTTCAGTGACCTCATGTCAAGTTTGGTGGACTCATGAAATCACATTCAACTGAAAATTAGGGCTGTTCGCTGATGACGTAGTATGGGTATGCCGTTCCCGCGTATAAAAGTCACAAATCTTGAACACAGGCTTTCCGCCTCAGATATTCTCAGTCAACACGAGTCCGAGTCGTTCACAAATCTTTCCGAGGATACATTTGACTTCTATCAGGTGACCATGCCTTTGGACTCTCCAGCACAAAGGAAATGCGTCAATATCAGGCTGAAGAATAACAATGTTCACTTGAAAGTAAGCTTCGAACTGAGATAAACATTATATGATATATGGGAAGACTAACCAAGATCTAGCTTGATACTGTCAGCTATAAACGTGGCTACGATAAGGAAGCGTCGCTTGACCCTGGACAAACAAACAAGCAATGGTCATCGTCTTTCTCTAAAATTCTACGAGTTCACCAGGACTACAGGCTAGATTTAGAGCCTTTTGAGAAAATTGATGGTATAGAGCAACGATGCATGATGGAACTAAAGGCAGTAGGCCTTTTCTTTCCTGAACTTGACCAGGAAAGAACCCGTATCTGCTTCGCAGCTTGGCTAGCCTTTGTTTGTGCTGCAGACGATATTCTCGAGACGCTATCACACGATGAAAGAGAAGCGGTGCTTGCAGAATCTATCCGAGTTGTCAGTGGCCATTCTCTCCAAAAGTCACAAAGTGAGTAATCAAGAACTGTTTGATCGCATCCGCTAAAACTAAAGATAGGAAGGATGCATGGGCCATTACTAGGGACCACCCATTCTAGAGCTACAAAGATTTGTCACATGACAAGAGTCCTTTGCCGTCATTGCGAGTTATACCTCTCCAAAGACAGTATGAAAGCTTTCCTTGAATCTGTAAAAGACGTATTACATGCGTTCGTCGACGAGATTCACTTTTCGCAAGGTAGAATACCACGCAATCTGGATTCATACATGAGCATCAGGAGCCGTACCATCGCTCTTAATCCATGCTTCGAAGTTCTCAAATGCGAATATTTACCAGCAGAGTGGCGATCTCATGCAATCTGGGACAAACTACAAATGGATGTGTCCCGTGTTGCAGGCCTACAGAATGATCTTGTCGGTTTGGAGAGAGATGTGGAAAAGGGCGAGGATCTCAACGCTGTTCTTATCTTGATGGGCGAAGTGGGAAAGCCTGACCATGCCCAGCGTGATGGACAGTTTCCAAGATACATAAGTATGGTGGAACAGAAACACAACCGGATCATGAGTCAGTTGTTGGATCATGTATCGAGAACCTCGTCATTGTTTGACGAGGCATTCTGTCCACAAAATGTTGCCAGGATGATCCGGCACATAGTCACAGTGGGCGAAACACATCTTTTATGGTGCTTATGTACTAGACGCTATTCAGTAGCGTGAGGTGCAAATTTTAATTCAAGATTAGCAAAGTCATTTAAAATAGTGCCTTTTTAAAGGCAGGCCCTTGTGAAAACTGTACCAAGTACCTCCTGTATCAGGTCCTGATACATGATTTGTCAGTCCGCCCCCCTTGGTATTTGGTCCTGATACGCGAAATCATGACCCATGCGCGTCACTTACTCCTATTGGCGACTAATAGGCTCTAGCCGAGAGATTTGGGGGACTACGTTCGGGTTTCCTAACAAGAGCTGCTTAGGCACCTTACGGTTCTTCGAGTTCACGACAGCGGAGACTCCGCTTAATCTGTCATTAAGAAGACACAAGAGATCGGCAGACAGATACGAGACTTGGAGGCTGGGTTGCATAAGTCAGGGATCTACGGATACCCTGCATGATTTCCGGGCCCTTCAGCCAGCCCCTTCAGGACTCAACCATGCCTAGGATGGCTGGCCTTGCTGTGTCGCATCCATGTCTAGTTAAAACTTCTGAGAGGGGATGATATTGATTTCATGGAATAAAGGAAAACCCGCAAAGAGAACGAACTATATATAAAACGAAGTTTCGTCCTATTTCATCCAAGAATTCTTCGATTTAAGAACGATTGATACGTTCATTTTCATCCCAAGATCTTGTGCTTCGAGAAACCCGCTCTAGAGATTGTTTGAGATTTACTAAAGATCAGGTTTGCTTATTTCGCATATACCACAATATCAAAGGCTTCGGCTCCTCCACTGAAGCGAGCTTAATAGTACACAATGTTTCACTCCTGATATATTTGTTGTTTTTATTCCCCTAGCCAGTAGTAATAATGTTGTTTTCGTTAGCGATTACCTCGAGAGATGGGATTTCGAATAGCGACTCTTCACGGTCCAGCTGCTAGTGCTGGTACACGCCGCCATGCTAAAAGACGAATTTTGTTGGGGGGTGAATTCGTGCAAAAGACTGTGCAGACTATGGACTGGTGAACTGAGATATATACCATGCGGGTCTTGTGTCTGGGGGAGGACTCAGTAAACATCACCTCGTGATATCACATGCTAGAGCCGTTGTAATTAGTTTGGGTGGTGTGCAACGATTATATATAGGAACCTTACTCAATATCTCGAAGAGATAGATCAGGGCCACACATCTAAAAGATAC